>CAAKHC010000203.1:41860-60462 GCA_901007825.1 Macroramphosus scolopax
CACACAAACAGGAAATTTTTCCAGATATGTACAAGAGGTTACCAAAAATAACGTGGTTCTAATAAACACATAGTTTTGTAAACAATATTTACAAATCGTTGTTACATTGAAATGTTATCCCCCTCGCGCCCCACACACACACACACACACACACACACAAATGATGTGTTGTGATACTGACTCTGCATATTAAGGGATCTGCTGCCTTCATAGATCTGTTGGTGTGTGCTAGTGCCCGGAGCTGCTCTGATATGTGGACCAGTGTAGTTCACAGGGGTGGAGTGGCCCAGCATGCTGTGGGAGCTGTGAGCAGGGCTGATGTAGGAGCCCGTTTCAGAGACGGGAGAGCAGATGACACTTCCCGCTGAAGCCACGGTCAAGACCCGTTGTCTAGCCAGGTTTGCCACTCCAGCACGTGAACGTGCTGTAAAGGAAAGAGGCTGGTAAATTAAGACTGTTTTACTATAAACCTCAATTGTGTTTACAGAGCTTTTGAACAGCAATAAGCTTCTCAACAGATTAGCCATTTTACAGTCAAAGTTTTATGATACATAAAGATGCAAAACATGCACCAACCCAGGAAACTCAAGTTTAGAAAGTTTTCAGACCCTTTAAATCTATCCTCTTTTTGTTACTTACCTCTTTGACATGCTGGTGTAGCTGAAGAATTCTGCAATGACCTGAGAAGAGAAATAAGGCAAGTTATGTGACAGCATCTATGTAATGACAACTTCACGCAAAAGTAGCTATTACCACAAAAGTTTAGAAAAAAAATGTATCATTGTCAGGCAGAGATTGAATCAGTCACAAGCTAATTACTTGATTTGCTTGAGTGTAAAATCCAGCTTCTTCCACAAAGAGGTCATCACAGCAGGTACTTCATGACAAGCCTCTGTTGAAGATAATGCCAACAACATGATACACTAGCAGGAACATATTATAAAGTGTAGTAATGGAGATTGGAACATAATCTCACCTTTACTCCTGGCAGCAATATACTCATTTAAGATGGTTGTTAGGCCTTTTCCAAACACAGACTGTAGGGGGAAAAAAATAATCATACATGCAATTTTTACCTTAATACATATATTGAACAGTTCGTGATAGGGCTTTAAAGAGAAACATACAAATACACAAGCTGGAACAGCCCCATCTCCTATGGTGTGATCGGCATATTCTTTCAGGTTTGGGCTCTCATGAATGAACGCTTGGCTTGTGGCGGATAGTCCCTCTTCTTGGAGGTACCCTGTTAAAGGACATAAACCAACAATGGCTTATCTAAATATGCCGATGTGAAGCTCATATATCGTTAGTCATCAATACCTTCGCTGAATACACTGGTTTAACGTTGACTGTTGGCTAATGACATTTAGAGTTGAGACTTTAAGCCGCTCTGTTTACAGTAAGATGTTGGCTAATGCTAACTAACAGCCACAACTTCACCTCGTATAACCAGACTTACCCAAAACAAGCCGAGCAACGTCAGACGGCAGCAACATGACTGTCTGTTAGTTAATTTGTTGGGCATATAGTCCTGAAAAGTCAGCTACATGTTCAGTGAAAGTGTTTTCGAAATACATTAAATAACGTCTTCACCAGCACTGTTGTGAGTTATCAAAAGGCGGGGAACTCAAGCACGTATAACCCGGAAGTCACAAATAAAACGGCAGATTGGGTCACTGGAAGTTGTAGTCCTGTCTGAAATGTGAAACTGCTTTATGCCTTACAAGTTACTACATACATATATACGCGTGGCATTTATCCAACGGGGCTCTATAGGAGATATGTGACTGCATTCATATCGTACCGAATGAAATACTTTAGTTTTTGCGTGTTGTCACTAATGTTAAAGGACGTCCATCGATCCAGACGTGACAAGGAAGTGACGTCTCTCCTCCGGAGCTCCTTTAGCGGGAAGTTATTGCGTGCGTTGTGTGCGTGCTTGACTGTGAAGAACGCACGCCTGGATGGCAAAGTTGTCATTCGCACAGCAGGCTCGTTCAGCAGTGTAGCACCTCGGCTAACATCTGCACCTTCATGGGAGACAGCTCCTTGATGTATATGATTGCAGGGAACAGAGGTGAGAGCAGAGCAACACGTCGGCAAGTTTGTTTAAGTAGTTTTGTGTCGCTAAATTAGCTCATCTCTATAGGTAGCCTAGATATATAGTCCTGCAGTATTATTAATAAACCGGAAAGGTGGCTAATTAAACTGTCATGTCATGTAGTAATAACAGTAATAGTTTGTGCTGATACTGTATACAGTGTAACAGCAGTGTAACTATTGTGTAAGCATGACTTGGACGAATAACAAATGTCTCATGTAAACATCCTGCCCTGGCAGGTAGAATTGTCTGCTCTACATTGATATAAGCAGTGTCCTCCTCCACTGGGAAGCACAATGAGTCTGGCTCTTCATGATCTCCTGGTCTGCTGCAAGGGGCTGGAGAATGACAAAGCTACAGAGAGAAAGGTAATCACACCTGCATGTAAACAGTTACAATAGATTACACCAAGCATTGTTCAACTAAGTTAAACAAATGAGTTTATTGGAAAGTGCATTTGTTTTTTTTGTTACTTCGCTCGATTACACCTCTGATCCATTGTTGCTATTCTGTCATAACTTAACTCGCTTCCCTCACTTCCAATAACTGCACACATCTTTGCTTTCAGCAATTCAAATGGGGAGCGGTAATGAAACAGTGCCATGTATCCTCAGTATTAACTGTTATGATGTGTCCTCTGTTTATACCTCCAGAAAGAAGCCGAGCGCTTCAGGCGGCTCCTTCGAACTCCAGAGATTGTGCAGGAGTTGGATCGCATCTCCGGAACTAAATCTAAAGGTTCCAAGCAGCTCACATGGGATAATGTTTTCAGGTAATCTGCCTCTGCATTGTATACATGCGCATTCAATTGGAATAAGTGTGGTGTTGTGTGGTCCAGGTCATGTTGCTTGTCGTTTTTAATTTCTTCACACTTCCTGCAAAATTTGAGCAATATTGCAGCATTGGTGTCTTAAGACAAAAGTGGCCTGTTTTGTTTCAGGCATATCATTTTAGTTTCACTTTCAATTCTCTGAAATCTCTGCAAGTATACTCTCACCTTTGGGAACCTAACTGTGCCCTATAATCTAGGGTTGCACAGATTTATTTATTATTTCATATTATAGTAAAATTGCTTTCATTTTGAGCTTTTTAAATATAGAACTGCTTTATTCCATGTTTTTTTTAAATTATACATTTCTAACCTAACTGTAAGTTGTGCTTGTGTATTGGAATTATAGTATATAATTAGATGTTTTTATCTCAGTTATCTGTCAGAGGGAATGGCCTCAAAATCTATCTCTATATGTTTTTTACATTTTGGTCATTCCAACTTTTCCTGTGTAAGGTTTCTGCAGCGCTACGTCCAGAAGGAGACAGAAAGCATGCAGTCTAGTAAATCAAATGTCACAGCAACTACGCTGGCCACACGGCAGAAGAAGATGGCTGAAATGTGCAGTTTGATCAAGTACTTCATTCGTTACGCAAACAAACGTAAGGACGCTGTAATTTTTCATCTGAGTAGTGATCAGCAAATGTTTGAGCTATCTGTTTGCATGTATTGTTTGGATTGTAGTTAACATGTATCTCTCTGCAGGCGGGCCTCGGCTTAAGTGCAGTGAGCTGCTCAGAAATGTGATCGAGGTTCTGCAGAGTTCATACAGCTGTTCGGCCTATGGCGAGGACTACAGCAGCCTTCTCTTAAAGGACATCCTGTCTGTCCGCAAGTACTGGTGTGACATCACTACACAGCAGTGGCACAGTCAGTGGGCTAATTATCTGAATAATTACCAAATTATTATGAATACATGTAAATGTGTAAAACTATGTTCAGTATCATTGGATTTGCTAATTTTGCCAGCGTACTTTATAAAACTAAAACTAGGAATCGATTCTACGTCTACCCCTACTACTACCGCACATATTCATTAGTTACTTGCTGTTAACTAACAACCGAATCCCCACGACCTCTTCCTGTGATAGGTCTCTTGGAATTGTACTGCAGCTTATTCATCTCCTCATCCAAATCCATCAACCGTGTTCTGCTGAGCAGAGTCATCCACACGGTGGTGCAGGGCTGCTGTGTGCAGACCGACGGATTCAGTAGCAGTCTGTTCAGCTTCTTCTCCAAAGTCTTGCTCAACGCCAGGTGAAGACTTTTACCGCACCTTGACCTAAAAGTCTTCCCGAAACTATTTTGTTTTTTTGAAAGCTGTTAGTTCTGAAAACAATCATATTAAATGAATGATGATGATGAATCTGATGCACTCTTTTACAAAACATCTTGTCAGGCAAGAGAAACACGCTCAAGCTGTTTTGGAGAACCTTGTCTCTGCCCTCAACATCTTCTTAAGATGCGCGGCCATGAACTATCGGATGAGGGTGTGTCGACTGGGAGAGGACCTTCTCCCTGCGATACTGTATATCTGGGCTGGCATGAGGCCCAGCGCTACACTCAAAGAGGAGATTGTGGAGTTCTTCCACCTGCAGATCTGTGTCCACCACCCTGAAGGAGCCAAGACTCAGGACACAGGTCAGTTTGTCCAGTGTTCTTTAAAATGATCCTTGTTTCCAGTGGTGGGTGACTATTGTTGTCTTGGCATGGTAGACAAACTTCACTTCACACAGAGAGGGATGTTTACTCTGTCTCCGTTTTAAAGCACCATTTTGTATATTCCATGTTTTGAACATATCAATTCAAACATTATCTCTTTGCACCTATCTTTACAAAACTAGAAGGGAGTTCTGTAGACTAGAGACCTCCGCCAATGATGATTGCCGGATGATACATTATTGTATTTTGCATTGTAAAATGTTTGTCTACAATAGTTTTGAATTAGTAGATCTAAACCATTGAAACCACTTGTACAGCCCTTTTTGACAAAAAACAACAACATTGTCCTGCATCCTCAACTTTCAGGAGCTCATGCTGAGGACTGGCCCACGTGGCGGAGTCTGCTCTACAGCCTGTATGATGCTTTAGTGAAAGAAATCAGTCATATAGGCAGCAGAGGGAAGTATGTCACAGGAACAAGACACATAGCCGTCAAAGACAATATCATCAAGCTCACAGCTGACATCTGTCACCAGGTAATAAAGATAACGTCAACCACCGGAAATTAGAGAACAAATCACAATTGACTTTTATGACATCATTAATTAGACGTAATAAGTCTGTTGCTTTAATCTTGTGTTTGCTTCATGCTGTAGTTGTTCAGTGATGACAATGAGACCCAGATCATGGAGGTGACCCAGTCCTCCCTCAGAGCCACCCAGTTGGGAAGTCCCCACCGTGGAACAGCCAGCAAGCGGCGGCGCATCGAACTGGGTTGGGAGGTGCTCTGGGACTTTCTGCAGCCTCAGCACAATGACTTTGATGTCATACCATGGTATGAAAATCCAAACACAATTAAAACAGTATAAAAACATTTAAAAAGTTAATGTGAAGCTACCTACCTGAAGTTATAAGTTTATCCTGTGATGTAACCTGTTGTTTTCAAGGATTGTATAAAGATATCTAAAGGTTTCCATTTTTGCCTCCCAGGCTGCAGATCACAGCAGTACTCACCTCTAAGTACCCGTCCATGGTGCCCGGCCAGCAGCTGGTTCAACTGCTGTCAGTGTTGTACCAGCTGCTAGCAGAGCAGCGAAGAGGAGAGAGGGGGCCGTATGTGCTGCGCTGTCTGAAGGAGGTGGCCCGATGCCAAACCCTCTACCCAGATAGGACTCAGGTTCAAAAGCAGGAGCTGGTCAGACTATGGGGTCGAGTGTGGGCTCTGGCACTGCGAGGAGTCAGCTCACCCCAGACAGAAGCTCTCAGCCTGGACCTCCTGGCCTCCATTGTCCAAGGTGGACTGATCAATATGGACAGAGAGTTCTGGAAGCTCTTCTCTGGATCAGTATGCAAACCGTCCCAGTGAGCCTCTGCGTTTTCTCATCAAACTAAGTTCAAATTTGTCCTATTAAACATGTATGTACATGTGTGTGTTTCTTTTACGCTCTCTCCTCAGGAGTGGTGCACTCTGTCTAGCCCAGGCCCTGCTGAAGCATCCGGTGCCCAAGAGTCATATCTCAAGCTCAAGCTGGGACCATGTGGGGGTCCCAGAGGGATCAGGGTCACCGAACATGAAAGAAACGCTCATAGCCTGGCTGCTGATGACAGATCAGAGCGACGAGATGGAGGATAGCTCCAGACCTCATCCCATCATTTGCAGGTTGGAGTTTGGATGTGTGTGCATTAGTGTAATTTGCTACTGCTGTTCTTCAGGCAGATGCACGTTGGTGGTGCATAAACATAATCTGCTTGTAAGCTCAATATTGATTGAATTATACTGTTTTGTGCTCATATTTGTTTGTTCTTCTCTGCAGAGATTTTCCTCACAATCTAATAGCGAACATTCTGGTTTCCCTGATCCTGAAAGACACCAGAGCTGGCCTGAAGTTTCTTTTGGGTACCGAGGGAGTAGAGAGGTGAGAGAACACACTGGTCCTGCACAGCGAGTGAGCTGACCACCAGAAACACTTGTTGATGTTAAAAGATTGTGCACTAGTTCAGAACTATCCTAATGTTGTTATTTGAAATCCCATTTTCAATTGCTTTTTTTAAAGTGCCTTCGTTAAAGAGCAAGCGTCACTCGATGCAGAAGACAACCTGAAAGAGATTGAGAGCCTCTACTTGCAGTTCAGCTTCAACACGCTGCCCTCAGAAATCCAAAAGAGTGACGACACAGTGAAGAGGACATCAACTGACGGCCAATTCGCTGTTGTCCCCGGCCTCGACAAGAAGTTGGAGCAGTCTCTTCTTTGTGTGGCTGACAACCTACTCAACTGCTACTCTCCTGATGTGAGTGGAAGTTAGGCTGCACACGTCTGATATGACCGATTCGCTGTGTCGTAATCACAATGGGTTGTATTCTGATTCCCCCTCCACAGTCTCAGTCCATCCCTCCAGAGTGTCTGGTGCGCTGTTTCAGTTTGCTCACTGGTGTCCTAGCAGGTTACGTCTCCACTGGGTTTCTGACTGAGGAAGAGGCCTGCCATTCACAGCTATTTACTAAAGCCAAGGTTATTCATTCATCTACCATAGATATGCCACTACATCTGGATAACTTCAAATCATATAAGTGTGTCTGCTAGCTGTGTTGGACTTTTCTCCTGTTGCTGTGTCTTGAATTAACTCCTGAAATTGCTCGTTACCAGGCCCTGGCCCAGGACTTCAGCGGCTTTTTTTCTTGTGTGAAAATGAAGATGTCCGAAGAAGTAACCATGACAACACTGAGATCCGTCATGAAGCAGTGCACCCTGTCGGCCACAAGAAAAACCGAGGTGAAATACTCCCTCATCTTTGCAGCACAGCAGGTCTCATCAACGTTAAGACAACCCAGCTACAAAGTGGAAGCTCCTCTCAACTGTGGTTATCACTGTCACTCAAATGCAGGTTTTTATTTTCTCTTCTGTAGGATGTTGTCAGCTTCTCCTCCAGTCTGTTCATGATGATTCTACCCGCGAGTCTCCTCAGTGACCTGGCAGACATCTACAAACTGTTGGTATGTGACAGATACTATTTTAAACTGCATGCACGAAATTCACAATGTTTTTGTCTGAAAAATAGAAAAACAGTATTTGCAAGAAAACTGAGCAAGTTCACTTAATTAGCCTCGATTCCTTCCTTGTTGTCTTCAGCTAAGCAGTGTTTCTAAGAGAGTTAACGTTGTGGATGACGAGGATCACGCAGATGATGACTGGGAAATGACCGGAACGCGACAAGGCGACGACAATGATCTGTTTGACGAGGGTGAAGAGTCCCACAGCAGCAGCAGAGGGACCCAAAGACAGAAGGGAGACAGCGCTGACGCTTCCTGTGCGCCAGGTAAGGAGAGATCACTGGTGCTTTGCCTGAGAGATGTCATCAATATCGCTCTCAGTATAACAGTACAGTTCAACAGCGTCACAATTCTTATCCTCATGAAGGGAGGATTCATTGTAGGTTTGTCCTATTGTTACATTTTTCTATATGTACCTAATAAATTGACAAGTGGGTGTATGTGGTTGTAGTTTTATGATACATTTGAAAAACATTAACTTATTATTAATTCTGTTCTCCTGCAGGTGCAAAAAGCCTGTTAGCTGATGATCACCTGGCCCACCAGGACCTGGCCCTTCTTGCAATCGTGGAGTTCCTGTGTGAGTGCGGCTCTGTCCAGCCCGTCCACGGCCAACTGTTCAAACCGCAGGAGGTGCGGCGCAGGCTCTTGTTGCTGGTGGAGCAGATTGATTTAAGCAAAGCTCTGCACCTCAACATGGTGGGTAGCCACTGATGTGGAGAATAATGGTTGCTGTGAAAACTACGGTGCAGCTCTTGACACAACTGTCTTGTTCTCTTGCAGTATTTTGTCCTGCTGAAGAAGCTTCCTGCTGAGGACTCGCTCACCCCAGAGGAGTTTGACTTGCTGCTATGTCCGCTGGCGTAGGGAAACCTTTCTGCTATTGAAAATTCATTTTGTGTTGTTATTAATATCCATGTTGTAACATAAGCAACATAAAGTACATTGATGACTACAGTATTTAGTTTTCTTTTATGCATCAGCTTTTGTGGAACGTCATTTTTAAATCCAGTACTGTCATCATGTATTTCACCTAATGTTTTGTGCTTTGTTTACAGGGACCTGTGCGGTTTGTACCGTCAGGACCAAGAGATCTGCGCCGCTGTGCTGCTGGGATTATTGCCCTCCATCAGGAGCCTGGGGAGGACCCATCACATGCTAGAGGAGATGAGACATGTGCAGGGATCCCTCCTACAAGTGGTGTCTGGCTTCTGGTTAGTAGCAACGTGTATTTCTACAGCACAACCACATACAATAAAGTAAACCTTCTCCTATAATGTAACCTAAACTAGCCAGATATCTTTCATGAACAGTGAAGATCTTCAGCCTTTGAACACACTTTAAGCTGTTGTGATTCAGTTTCTGATACTAAGTCGACCGCTGTGCTGTGTTTTAGTATCCTGAGCCAAACGGGGAAATGCGTGGCGGCTGTGCGGGCTGCTTTGGTGCGATGTCTGGTGGCTTTACTGGAGGTAAGCTCTCACAATGTGTGAGTTTATCAAACTGTGATGGGTACATCCTGTCTAACAAGCTACTCTACTCTTATATAACTCTAGATCTAACACTCAATGTCCTCTTCCTGCTCCGTGCCAGGCTGACCCTTGTTGCAAGTGGGCCATGCTGAGTCTCAGACAGTCCAACAGCGAGGAAGACTGTCCAGTGTCCAACGTCCTGCCCTCTCACCTTGCTGATGCCCATCACCAAGTCCGCATGCTTGTTGCCATGTCGGTGGAGAGGTGGGTTTCACTACTGACACGTAACTACATAATAGATGTAATATTACATGCGAGCATAATTAAAATTATTGTACCAGAGATATTTAATCATTTCCTTTATTCTACCAGGTTGTTTCTGGAGATCACACCTGAGCACCCAGACAGGAGGAAGATGCTGCCGCTAAAACACCAGCAGGCAGCTTTTGAGAATTTATATCTGAAAACTCAGGAGGGCATGAGGCCTCAGGTGAGATCATTTAGTGTTGCTACAGGTCCATTTTTATAATGCCTACGCACATCTTTGACTCGCAGAGTGTTTTATGACACGTGTTATTTGTGTCTATGAACATTTGCAGAATGGTGTCTCTTCCGGTGACGAGCAGGACGAGACGTTCAACCGAAAGGCCACCCTGTTAAAGAGTTTGTCTGTCGTGCTGTGTGTTAGTCCAGTCTGTGAAAAACAGTCCCTGTTTGCCCTCTTTCAGTCCTACAAGGAAAACAATATAGAGGAGCAACTCATTAAAAAGGTAACAGTGTCACACAATGGTCCTCCATAAGATCTCATGTCAGGTTATGTGTAACATCCTGTGATACTGTCCTAAATCCGGAGTAAAGCACACTTTGTAACACCAATTTGACACATGCATATTAAGTTTCGGGTTAAAAGTTCATTATATGCATCACTGTACAACCCCCTTAAAACAAGTTAGAGAAAGACCAAAGTGAGATGGCCTGTTTTTGTCCTTTTTGTTGCAGATGTTGGTCTGTGTATCCAGAGTTCTCGGCTACAGGAGCGTGAAAACATTTGTCAGCTCTCACCTGGACTACTTAGTAGCTGAGTGGCTCTCCCAGAGGCAGTCTGACGACCGCTACACTCTTGGATCTTTCCCATTCACCCTCCTAGACCATGAAACGGTCAAAGATTTCTACAAGTGAGCAAATAAACAGTTCTTTGATCCGTCTTGTCCGTCTGATGTCAACACTCCAGTCTCAGGTTGATTTTTGGTGGCTGTTCATCTCCCTTCAATGTTTTGCCCTGCCTTCTTTTCCAAGTTTTGAAAAGTTTGAAAGTGACACAAACCATCTCCAAGTGTTCAGGAGCGCTTGGTTATAACATCGTTTTGCCCTATTGCAGCTCCTCCTACCAGGTGCTGATCCCTCACCTGGTCTTCCTGGATGACTTTGAGCAGGTGAAGTCCATCGGCAGGTCTCTTGAGAAGGACTGGAGAGCGCTGTTGGCTGACTGCTTCCCAAAGATCATGGTCAACATCCTGCCATACTTCGCGCCTGGCCAGGATGCGCAGGTAGCACAGCAGAGAGAGAAGGCCCACAGAGTGTACGACCTGCTCAAAGATGACAACTGTTTAGGCAAACAGGTAAACGACGACTTTATGACTTTAGCCCACATTGAGATTCGTGGTTAGATTACTCATTTCATGTATTCACTGTAATACATGTATCTCCCCATGTTTGACAGCAAATTGACAGCCTGATCCGCAGCAACCTGGCAGACATAGTGGTGGAACTACTGATGACTCTGTATGAAGGAAGTGGAGCGGAAGCAGACCTGAAGCGCTTCATAGGGTAATCATGATTCAATTCAGATTATTCATTAACTCAATCAATTCAATCAATTGATCCCTATGAAGACAAGTTTTATTCTGGGAGTCAGTGAAGTTTTTCTGGCCATCAATGTACAAAGGAGAAAAAAAAATAAAACAATATATACTGTAAACATCCTTCAGAGAACTGGACCCTGTACCAAACCCGCCATATTTCAGCTCCGATGTCATCAAAGCTACGCTGGGCTACCTCAGTAAATGCCACAGTGCCAACCACAAATCGCTGGTGGCCATTCTGTCCAAAGCTCCGGTGAGATTCTTTTTATGGTCCTTGTTGTTTTGTGTATGTGGAACAACTTGTCTTATTGTTTACTTCAAAACGTACTTCTCTTTTCGTTATCCACCTCAGATGTCTATTCAGAGGATTCTGCTTGCAGTGTGTGAAAGAGCAACGGAGACGACCAACAGTTATGAACGCCATCGCATCCTCCTGATGTATCGCCTCTTTGTCAGCCTGCTGCTCAGAGAGGTGAAAGACGGTCTTGGAGGTGCCTGGGCTTTTGTCCTCAGGGACATCATCTACACTCTCATCCACCATATCAACAGCAGGTGAAACATGCACACTGTAAATACAGCATCCCAAATACCGAATATGTCCAAATCACACACTGTGTTGTCATCGCCTGCTTCCTCAACAGCCCGTTTGTGTTTCTCATTAACAGACCAGTTCAGTGCGATGAGGTCTCTAACCGAAGCCTGTCTCTGTGCTGCGACCTGATGACCTCGGTGTGTCAGGCTGCCTTGCAGTTCTGTGATGACGCTCTAGACTGCCACCTACAGGTCATCGTTGGGACTCTGACAGCTCAGGTGACCAGCCGGCCAGCCATCTCTCAGCAGGTAAGAAGTCAGTTCATTCAATGTTTTGCTGATCAACAAAGAGGTTTGCAGATTGAATGCAGCATGATAGCAAAAAGAAAGCCTGTGTAATCTGTAGAAAATGTAGGCAGGTGTGATACAAGTGTGCAGACATATAAGCATTTGTTTCCCAAATGCACCACTAGAGGCCGCTATAGTTGTATCTATGTACATATGTATGTTAAGTGACCCCTTTTCTGTTAGTTTATTTACTTCAAGTTCATGACAATTTCATATTTATGGGAATTTTAATGACAAACGTTAACTTTCCCTTTGTGTATGTTTTCCAAAACCATCTTTTGAAGCACATTTTGCTCCTCTCTGGCATTGTAGGTGCTCAGCCTGTTGCAGTTTCTTGTGATAGAAAACAAACAGAAACTGAAGGGAGCCATCTGCAGGCTGGAGCCTTTCCCTGACCTCCCTGAATTCAAAGATCTGCGGTCTGTGCAGCACAAGCTCAAATATAACGGCAACACGTTCACACTGAGACAGGTAACAGTCATGCATACAAGCTATGTTGCATACACTAATTCCTTAGGTCTCTTAAATCATCCCATCTATTGTGACCTCTACCTTTTTCTCTTAATGAAAATGAACAATCCTATATTTTACTACCTCTGCAGGAGATATCCCACTTCCTGTCTGTGACATCCTGTGACTCCTTACCGCTGACCAGACTGGAGGGACTAAAGGAGCTGACCAGACAGCTGCATGACAACAAAGGAGAGATCAGAGAGCTCCTTAGAGAGTGCCATGGTATGATAACGGGTGTAGTATCATGGTCTTTGTATAAAAACCATGTATGCTAATTATGTGACCTCCTGTAAATGCTGTGCATCTCCCTCTTTCCTAGCCGACCCCAGCGACAGCCTGCTGGTGAAGCTGGTTCTCAACCTGCTGCAGCTCTGTAAGCTAGCAGCCAACCACCCTGCAGGAGCTGACATTCTAGGTATACGAGTTAAAGTAGTTCTGCATGCTGTGTTCTCAGCCATGTCTGGGCAGTTCTTCATTTATAAACTATTTTGCGAGTACAAACACACATCTTTCCCTCCAGAGGCCGCAGGGAGTTGTCTGGGAGAACTTGGTCCTGTAAATTTCTCCACCATCGCCCTGCTGCACGGCAGAGACCCCCTTTATGAAAAGGCTGTGATGCTCTTCACCTCCACTGAGTCACAGTGTCTTTACATCCTCCTCAACTGCATGAATGATGCACTCACTCAGCAGCGGTAAGATGAATCAAAACATCTCTCCCAAGAATACATTGACTGAGTGAACTCTGGTGAATGGATTGTATGAAAGTGTCCAGATATAATGCGAGCAATGTCGTTAGCATCACTAGCTGTGGAAGGATAAGCTGTTTACATTCGTAATTGCTGTATTCTGTGTTCTGTCTTCATGTCAGTATTGAGGTGCGGCAGGCAGCAGCTCAGTGTCTGAATAACATCCTCGCCACTCAGTCTGGAGTCGACTTCTGGGAGCAACACAAAGACAACAGGGACCCCATGCTGGCCTACCTCAACCCATTTAGAAAGGCCAGGAAGAAGGTTTGTGTCAAATATGTTTACTTAGCCAGCGTGTTTACGATGATCGTGCTTATGCACATGTAATATCGATGACTGTTGCCTCAATCAGGTGGTGGTTGTGAGTGCTGAGGAGAGTTCACAGGCCAGGGAGAAGCTGGAGAGCCAGGAGTTTTGGATCCCTCAGATGGGTGGCCACAAGGTGTGGCTGAAGGCCCTGTGCACCGCCCTGCTGGACAGCGGAGGAGTCAAGAGCGAGGCTCTTCTTCTCTCACGACCACTGTGTCTGGTGAGCACATGTGAAGTGAAACCAAATCAAACTGCTTACATCAGCCAAATCCTGTATTTGCTAATGTACTGAGATCAACATGTCCAGTAACAATATGACCATTGAGGGAAGGATTCAAGTTCCAGGTTAGCAGTCAATCATTCATTCATTCATTCACACCTTCATTGTTCATGCAATCAGTTGTATTTGAAATGAATTATTGTACTTTTAAAATCTACATCTTGCATTATGTTTAAATCTTGAATGTGCTTTCTACTCTGCAGGCATTTTCTCATCCACACTTATCATCCGTCAATCAACTGTGTTCAATACAGCCTCTTTAATCCAGATCCAACCTCACCTGTCTCCCCTGTCTGTCTCCAGGTGAGGATGGAATGCTGTCAGAGGCTGCTGCCGCTCATCATCCACTCCATCCTGCTGGACGACTCGGACGGCTCATGGAGAAAGTTGCTCTCCTCCCACATCCAGGACTTCTTCAGCTTTTGTTCCAGAAGTGCTCAGGCCTCCAGCCGCTCTGCCACGCCACTCAACCCTGACTCTGGTAGAATATTATATCCTTTAATCTCAATAATTTAGATCTTCTTTATCTGCTGACATTGATTACTAACCATTACATTCTTTGAGCTAATTGTAATGATCATCTCGGCAATCATATTATTGAGTCTGTAGATTCATCAGAATGTGTTATTCATTGCAGAGTCAGATACGGCCAGCCAAGGCTTGTACGACAAGACGTCTCTGCGCACCATGTTGGCAGTAATCGACTATCTGCGACACCAACAGAGACCACTGGAGGATGACAGGTCTGTATTCGTATTGTAAACAAATGTGTTTTCAGACAAAAGTTTGGGACTTGCATGGAATTTGTATTAATGCCTCGTCAAGCTAATGTGTCTATTCCACTTCAGTTTCTTGTGCACTGGCATCAAACCTCTGATGGTCTCTGAAATAATCTGTTTTTCAGCGAATCTTGTGGCACCGTGTGCGAGTCCAACTTCTGGCTGAAGCTGAACTACTTGGAGGTTGCCAAAGCTGCTCAGTCGTGCTCAGCTCACTTCACTGCTCTCCTCTACACTGAGATCTATGTTGATGAGGTCAAAGCTAACGTGGAGGAAAGTCGTCGGTAAGCAAGAGGCTCCATTTGTTCTTCAGGTTTATGTGTTTAGTTCCTTTGCAGTGAACCCTGCTGATGAATATGCATTAAATATTTATTCTCTCCTCTCAATTGTCACATATATTTAATTATCACGCACTTGCTTTGTAGTTTCTTACTCCTGTCAATGCATCTATCTCATCTGTAGGGCCAAATCAAGAACAACTCGCAGGATCAATTTTGAGGAGAACAGTCAGAACCTCACCATCTCCAGCCTGACTGAAAAGAGTATGGAGGACACTAACATCAGTCTGCAGGTCAGATATGTGTTATTTGATATCATCAATTTAAAATATCATGCAAACCAATGTGAAACACTTCCTATAGTTTGTGTTGGGGTATTGTTTTCCTCTCATTCGTCCCTGTTTGTGGCACTCTTACGTGTGTCTGTGTGTAGGAGCTTCTGATTGATGTGTATCGGAGTATCGGAGAGCCTGATAGTCTTTACGGCTGTGGCGGAGAGACAATGACCAGTCCACTGACAAGGTGATCAATAGTCTAATAGTCAGACCTGCAGACATGCTGAACCCACTCCGCTGCTGAATCATCACCAGAATCCCACTTTTCTTCCATTCATAGGATTCGAACTTATGAGCATGAGGCTATGTGGGGGAAGGCTCTGACCTCGTACGACCTTCACTCTACTCTGCCTGACGTCACTCGGCTGGTGGGAATTGTAGAGGTGAGTTAGTGGCAGCTGCGCCAGGCAAGACATTTAGGTAAAACATACCTATCTTATACCTGCCGTAAAATGAGAAAGATTGTCTTTTTATACCACACGTTCTCTCTCGTTGTGATAAACTACAATACCCACAATGCAAGTTGAGTCAGTGAATCGGCTATGTTACGCTGGAAATGGCTCATTAGCCTCTGGTCGCTAACCTTGCAGCGATGAAGAGGTTACACTCTCACTTCTTTCTAACTCCATGCCACAGGGCTTTTCACATTTTCTTTAGTCCCGACTGACACAGATTTTAGCTACAATATTGTGATATCACGATGACAATCGCAGACGGCAGTTTTCCCACAACAACCAGTGGTCTGCATGCAAACCATCAACAGATTAAGTGGCTCCTAAATCCAACTAGTCTCCTGCGACCTCTTACATGGTGGCGTGCCAACAGGGCCTGCAGAACTTCGGTCTGAGCAGCATCCTCGCCACCTACATGAGGGGTCTGGAGAGTGAAGGGGTCGAGTGGGGAGCTGAGCTGCGAGAGCTGCGCTTCCAGGCTGCCTGGAGGAACACGCAGTGGGACTGCGACCTGTCAGAGTGGTGAGAGCTTAAATTGGACAATAAAAAAACAACCAATCAACAAAATAGAAAAAAACTCAGGTCTTCACTACAAATCTGATTTCTTGTACCAGGAGTGAGTTATCCAAACCTGGCATCCATGAATCTGTGTTTTGTGCCCTGCAAGCCGTAAGGGACAAAGACTTCTCCATGTTTGATGAAACTCTCAAACAGGCTAGGTATGGTAGACTTCTCCTTCAATTAACTTCAGTAGAATGCAATAATGTGTTCAAATCTGTAGCCAGTCTGTGACATGTGTTTCCACAGGGGTGCAGAGGTAGAGGAGCTCTGCAGAGGCAGCCTAGAGGCTGTGTCCTCTCTGTACCCGGCCCTCAGGAACCTGCAGACCATCGGGGAACTAAAGAGTGTCAAACAGCTCTTCTCGAGGTGTCAAACATCAGCTGCAAAATAAAACAGACGCTTGCAAAAGGATGCAGGATTAATCAATACAATATAATCTCTTTTTATTACCATTATATTTCAGACCTTTCTTAGATGTGTCTCTGAGGGACGTTTGCAGGCAGTGGCGGCAGCACTCCCAGCTGCTGGCTGACAGCGACTTTGCTTTAGTGGAGCCCATTCTGGCTGTTCGCTCTGTAGCCCAGAACACTTTGATGGCGAAGGTGGGAGACCCCGACAGCATCCAGGACCTCAGCTCGGTGCTCACTGAACACCTAATGGAGCTCTGCCGGCTGGCTTGTAAAGCTGGAAACACACAGGTAACATCAGAAAATGCATGTGCTCGGTTTTCGGACATTTTCTAATGCCCAGCTACAAAGCACTGACTGTGTTGTAATCGTTGTGACCAGCTGGCAGAGCGGGCCGTGTTCCAGATGAAACAACACTGCGGGGGATCATCACCTGTATTGACATGGCAACTGGAGGAGGCCCGGGTGTTCTGGGCAAAGGGAGAGCAGGGTCTGGCTCTGGGCCTGCTGAGACAGATGATACACAAGTTGGAGGAAAAGGTGAAAAAAAAAAAAAAATAAAGTGGTATAAACACACGTCCCTCACAAATGTAACAGTACAACTCAGATTAGTTAAAGCAAAATGTTTCAAATCTTCTTCATGTTTTTCTGTGTGTTGACCAGGTGAACTTTAATCCTGCCCTACCTCCAGTCTACACTGAGTGCCTCAGACTGTGTGGTAACTGGCTGGCTGAGACCTGCCTGGAAAGTCCTGGAGTCATCCTGGAGAAGTACCTGGAGAGGGTAAGAGGTCACAGTGTTTTGTACTAAAGCGTTTCATTTGCTGCCTTTTTTATGACGCATTTAGACGCCTCTGCTGCTGCCCGACTATTAGTATTGATTTGATTGTAACTTCCTGTTGTGAGAGAAGCTGGTAGCTTCTCAGATTCCTGAACGTCGCTACTGTGAAACTTCTCTCAGGCAGTCGAGGTGATCAAGGATGAGTCCGGCGTGCATGACTCCAGGCTGCAGAGTCAGCGGACAGAAGCCTTCCTGTCGCTGGCTCGCTTTTCGGACGCCCAGTTCCAGAGCATCGACAAGTACATGAAATCGTCTGAGTTCGAGAACAAACAGGCTCTGCTGGAGAAGGCTAAAGAGGAAGTGGAGTTGATGAGTAAGCGTAAAGTGACCTCCAACAGGTGTGCACAACAGTAAGGATGGAATGATTTAACGACTTGAATCTTTTCCGTTTTAAAATCGACGTTGGACTGATCAGCCCCGATGGAGACAGCAAGATAAATCTCAGCAAGACCAAAGAAACAATGAAGTGTTGCTTTCTCTTCCTCTGAATCCAGGTACGAAATAAAGGTGAAAAAAGAGCTGCAGCTGGATGAGAAGGCTCTTTCGAACCTGCAGGTGGACAAACAGCGCTTCCTCTGTAAGGCGGTGGAGAACTACATCGAGTGTCTGGAGCAAGGCGAGGAGCACGACACCTGGGTGTTCCGCCTGGCTTCGCTCTGGCTGGAAAATGCCGACGTTAAGGCCGTGAATGACTTGATGAAGGTTTGTCAAACGCATCCGAATAACATCTTTTCACTCTCATCTTTAATAAGCTTGTATAATATGGAATTCAATCTTCAATACTCCTTCACTCTGTGTTTCAGAAAGGAGTGAAGAAAATCCCGTCCTATAAGTTCCTGCCTCTGATGTATCAGCTGGCCGCCCGCATGGGGACCAAGATCACACAGGATGTGGGCTTCCATGGTGTCCTCAGTGACGTAAGGCATCACTTTGTTTGCACTAGCAGATCATGTGATTCTATTCTTTAAAACCCTAATCATTGCTAGAACTGATGCTCCACTTATCCGCTTCTTCCTCACAGCTGATCTGCCGGTCGTCTCTCGAGCACCCTCATCACACGCTGTTCATCATCTTCGCCCTGGTGAACGCCGACAAAGATGAGAAGT
Organism: Macroramphosus scolopax; assembly: GCA_901007825.1. Classification (NCBI taxonomy): domain Eukaryota; kingdom Metazoa; phylum Chordata; class Actinopteri; order Syngnathiformes; family Centriscidae; genus Macroramphosus; species Macroramphosus scolopax. The sequence continues at coordinate 60,324 of CAAKHC010000203.1, forward strand.
TTTGCGGAACTCAGCTGACAACGAGCGCTCCGCGACAGTCGTCACCATTTGACCTGGTAGCACTTCTGCTAAATGCCGTGTGTTGTAATACCACTTCCTTCCTCAAGGGGGAGCTGTTGAGGAAGCTATGCTACAGTTG
>CAAKHC010000205.1:9647-32556 GCA_901007825.1 Macroramphosus scolopax
ACTTACGTCTCTTTGTTTTCATGTCAGGCTGCAGCAAGGATGACCATCGGATCAGCAGGTAAGATGACCCTTTTAGAGTGAGTGTGTGTGTGTGTGTGTGTGTGTGTGTGTGTGTGTGTGTGTGTGTGTGTGTGTGTGTGTGAGGGAGGGAGAGAGAAAGAAAGGGAGAGAGATCCCGCACGAGTATTTGTGTCATTCCAGTCGGTCCATGCCAGTGTGCCTCTCATTATTCTGATTTGGCTGTATCTCCTGTTGGCCTGTCTAGTGGGGGGATACGGCAGAAGGACCGTCTCTCTCACACTCAGCCCTTTATTATCAGGCTGGCTGGGCAGCAAAGGGCCGGGCATAACTTCCGTGTTCACAAGCAATCAGCTTACAGAATGAAATGGGGGAACAAAAAGCTCTGAGGGGGGAAGATGATGCAAGGAGAGGGAAAGGAGGAGGGATGCAACTGTGCTGTATAGACTGAATAGATAGGAAAGGATGGAAGAGAACACAAAAAAGTGGCATTGAGGAGGATCCATATAAGGAGAGAGCAAGATGAAGAGAACAGAAGAGAAATACAAAGAAAGGATAGATGTATAAAGAAAATGAGGAATGTGGAATGGTACAGTGTGACATTCAACCCTGACCCTCTCAGAGGAGGTCAGAGATACAGATTGAGGCAAACGATGCTGTCTAGGGCCATCAAGTCAGAGATCTGCTCCTCAGATTACAGCTCTCTACAGGGCCATGTCTGCATCGGAGTATCATTGTCTTGTCTTTGACTGGCCCCAGGGGCTTCACTGAAGTGTTTGAGTGGCACAAACTAATTGAATCTGTTCTCTTGTTCTCCCTAATGTATATGTGTGAGTATGTGTACATGCAAAAACAGCCTGCAGTACACATACGCTGCATGTATGAGGGGAAACATTACCAGGAATGCATGAATGTAAACAATCTGCAAACACACACTCACATCTCTGACAGGAAGACATATCAAAGACGGCAATCATTTGTTCATCAGCGATTGAGTGCAGCGTGGCTGAGAAATGTTCAAGGTAGTTTGATCAATGAAATCACGACATTTGGAGAAAAAAAAGGTAAAGCAAGAATGAGGAGACGGTCAAGCAGAAAGAGACACAAGAGGGATAATACAAGTCCATGTTGATGCACTACTGCCCAGATATAAGGAATACAAAAAGATGATAAAATCATTTTGACTTTAAAAAAAAAAAAAAAAAAGAGGCAATGTGAGCCTAAAGGGATGTAACACAGGCAGAGCAGCACACACACACACACACACACACACACGCACACACACACGCACGCACGCACACACGCACACACGCACACACGCTCAGAGAGACAGTAATACACATGTACTGTACAGTCGCACAAACATACTCATTCACATTCTCACTTGTGCGCACAAATACTCAAAACACCCTTCTGAATTCATAAGCATGCAGGAAAACACACACACACACACACACACACATGAATGGGCCCACAACCACAACACACAAATCCGAGCCGTCTGGTGCAGATCAATTGTTTTCCTGTGGTGGAAGGTCTCAACTGAGGCACCTTAAGAGAACAGAGTGCAGGGAATGACGCCGTCTCCCTCCTCTCTGGTTCTTTACCTTAAGGAGATCTATCTCTTTGATGCAATCTTGCCGAGCTTTGGCATCCATCAAGTCAAATATCTATCAGGAGATCAAAAGGGGAGAGAGAGACAGGACAGAGAGGCGTGTTATGACATTTTTCAAGAAATAGTAAGACGGAGAGATGCAGAAAGGTAAGAAAAAAAACACTTAAGAGAAAACATGGTTGCTGTTCTCTGAAGGGTGGCATCGCAGTGACTACAGGTGTCTCACATCTCAGTAGCACGCAGGTTTCCCTATGTGAGCTGTGTGTGAGATGTATTTGTATAAATGCTCAACCATAGCAGCAGATTCTCCTGCTGGTGCATGTGTGTGTTATAAGCTGGTACAATTCCACCAAGGAAATACGTTTCATGAGGTTGTGGTTCTTCAGATAGAAATATCAACACTGGGTAATGATATAGACTCCTCTAAAATAATACAAGTTCTAGTTTTCTGCCACGCTTCCTTGAGTTTTATCATTTGTGTGTGTTGAGTTTAAGGTCCAATGTCTTTGGTGAATTTCAAATGCTATATTGTGCTGGTCGAGGCGAAAGCTGTGAAGCTTGAAGTAACACCGTTACTGTGTCTTACCTGGACTTTCTTCAGGGCCACAGATGTGTTGTCTAGCAGATACCTCGCCCGCCACACCTCACTAAACTGGCCACGGCCAATTTTCTTCTCGATCTGGAAGTTAGCGAGTGAATTGTGGCCCATATCTGGCTGCAATGGTTTCTGAAAGACCAAAAAAACAAATCTATGAACGACTCTGAACACAGTCTTACATGTTAAAATGAGCACTATATATTAAAAGAGAGAAAAGCATGACGGGCACCCTATTGAATGGGTTCTCCCTGCCCCAACAGACAGAGAGAGGATGAAATCGCAACCTCCTTGGCGGATGAAACAAAAGATTTGGACACACCTTGACATAATCCCACATTTATCACTGACATCAAGCTACTGCCACCTTACTGAAAGAGGAAAGGATGTGAGGATGAAGGGTGTTGGTGAAACTAGGGTGAGGCCCAGAGTATTCAGACTGCTTTAGGTGACTGATGATTTGACTGACACTCGGCTGATGTGTCATGCTGTGAAACATCTTGAGGAATGTTCACAGCACACACACACACACACACACACACACTCAACAACGACACACTGAGCCTATAGACAGCGACAAATTCTAAGCTTCTCTTCTTTTCATTCTTAAAGAGCATTTTGGGAACACAAATATTTTTTCCCAACTATCAAAAAGCAATCTTGCATCCTATCAGGAGGCTTGTGAGTTAACGTCGCCGCCATGGCTGTCGTAGCTCTGACCTCCCTGTGGAGTTACGACGATAAGGAAATTATTCTTTTACAAGTGCAGGCATCTCAAAATTCCATATCACTTCTTTTTTGAGTTCACTGGAACTCAATAACTGGAATGAGTTCTGTTCCTTCCTCTGCCTGCCAAGTCATATCCCTGACAGTCTGGCTGTGGGCCACAGACTCCTTGTCTCTCCTCTACACAGGATTGGCTCTGCTGACTGGGACGCTCACCTTCCAAAATAAAGGAAAAAAAAAAACACTCAAAATAATAATAATAATAACAGAATCAGCTCCTCGGATGGGATGTGTGATAAAAAGCAGAGAGCAGGCTGGTTGACCTTTCCAGCTTTTGGTAAACTTGTAAAAGGCGTCGGCGGGACAAAACAGAAGGTGACAGATATCAGAATGCCACATGTCACTAGCCCTTCTGCCAATGTTGCCGTGGGAGCAGCTCAGGGGCAAGCGACTTAGGACAGAGGGAAGGAAGATAGAGGGGGAGAAGGTCAAAAATGTATCTTCTAAGCGCTAAAACACAACAGAAGCGAGTGCCATTACACGTGTTCCCTTCCCACTCGCCTTCAGCAGTTTGACAGCTACTATGAGCGCAGACCAGCAGTACAGGATTATATCAGGTGCCAAGTCACTAGCAAGGAAAACTAGGAGCTTTTTAATCTGTCAAGTATGAACAGTTAGCATAACCTTAAATAAAAAGAAAGTGACAAAAGTTGATGTGTAGTTAGTCGGGCTGCAATAACGATTAATCAAATTAATGATTAGTTAGTTTAATCACCCATAGAAATTTAGGTGAAAAAAGGTTTAAATTTGAAGAGCTGGAATGAGGAAATAGTTTGCTTGATGAACAAATTAAATTAATCAATTATTGCTTATCAATTATCACTTTGCCAGTGTTTTGTACACTGATATGGAATACTTCTCCTAAACTGCATGATACTAAGCAAGAATGAACATATAAAAAAATCAATAGCAAAGTGAAGATATACACTACAGAACTGTTCACATATGTTGGGAGGGCAGGGGGGGGAAGTGACAACTAATTTGAGCGTTTCATTATTATTTTTTTTTATAATTGTCAGCCGAAGTGTGAGCCAATGAGATGCCTTGTCCAATTAACACTGCCGAGGTGTGTGTGTGTTTCCAGCATGAGACTGTCACCATCCCGGCGACTCTGACAGCGAGCATAGCACGTTGCTCCGTATCGTACGCTTCAGTATCACAGCAGCTCTGCAAGAGCCTCGGAATCATTACAGCGCTTCACTAATCGCTGCGACTAAATGCTGCGCCCAAGATAACATCATGTTACGTGCTCACATCCTGTGACTTTTCGTGTAAATTAAACTTCTATAGAAGAGAGCTAAAATGTAAAGATCAAGGTTTGGATTACTGCAAGTGTGACAATATTGGGATACAGCTTTTCATAATGGTGACAAAAGCATTTGTGCAACGTGGCTTGATGGACAGGTCGAGGTGTGTCGAGAGAGGAGAGAGAGAGGAGAGAGAGAGAGAGAGAGAGAGAGCAAGAGAGAGAGAGAGAGAGCGAGAGAGAGAGAGGGAGAGAGAGAGAGCAAGAGAGAGAGAGAGAGGACAAGAGGGCATTGCTTTCATTCCCTGCGTGGTAGCTTGACAAATGTTAGCATGAGCCTCTAAAGCGCTGTGACAACCGCCTGCTGAGAGCACAGTCTTGCTAATGTGTCCTGGCATGCCAGCCCCGTAATCACACATTTACATATGCAATGACCTACATTTGCATGTCAGATCGCACACTGTCCGGCATGATTAACAGTGGGCACCTCCCCGTGTGGAGTCGCCTTGGGTGGCAGCAGAGGCCGTGCGAGGGCGGAAGAGAGGGCTGGAGGGAGGGCGGCTTTTTTGGCAGCCAAGGGGCCGGGCTGCCAGGCAGGATTATGTCAGCCAGCGGCCCCGGCATTAGACACTTCATTAGAGCTAATCTGTTTAGCAGTGGGCAGTATATGTAAACTTCACAGGCCATTTGCGGCACCCCTTCGCCCCCTGGCCTGGCCTTCAAAGGGCAGCCAGGCCACAGCTGACTGACAGGCCGTCTCATCTGCCGCACATGGGTGTCACACAATCAGGAGCTCCCAGCTGAAACACAAGGCCCTGACACACACACACATACACACTCACACATAAGGAGAAGTCACAGAGGAATGACCCTGAATGACGCAGGGGTCAGCGTTTGAAAAATACAGTGAGGAGGGGGTCACACAGACGGATGCTTATAAGGACCCAAATTAGATTCTTCCTGACATAACAAACATGACGAAAACAATGGCTGCATCCCTGTTTGTTTTTCCCTGGGTTTGCCATTATGTATGCAGAAAAACTGCTGAATCTCGGATAAAATAATCCATGGAATATTAAGAATTAATCACATTACTCGATCTAAACTGCAAAATGGCAAAGTGCAACATCCAAATTGTCGGAGCTGCACTTTTTGATGAAGGTAAAATTTGTCACAACATACCATTATAAATGAAGCCCTGTGGTGCTATGAAGTTACCCGGTCTACAAATCATATACTCCAGACATAAAGGAACATGTGTACAAATTATCATTACAACAAAAAACACGAGTCAATGCAATCGTAGTATCTGTTAAATGATCGCAAGATGATTTTCTTTTGTGTTGTTTATTTACTTCAGGGGACCTTAAAACAATGAATTACTGTATCAATGCAGGGTCACTTGTCAGATGTCAGACATGAGCAATCATTACTCCAAGCCTGCAGTATAAATATGGGCTATGGCACAGAAACTATTAGAGACTAAGATATTGGTGATTTTGATTGATGATTGATAACACAGGTTTCTCCTTTCTGTACCATGTGGTGTGCCAGCTCTGCTTAGGTGCACTCGGGTCATTCTGATTGGTGATAGGGACAAGCTGTAGTGGGAGGACATTAAGTGGCAGCTGTGCTAGGCATTATGGGTAATATCTGTGAGGGGCAGTATGTCTTGGGTATAAAGGTGACACAACCGCCACGGTCAACTCACTAGCAGGGGGATTGAAAAGAGTGAGAGATAAGAGGAGCACGAGAGAAAGAGAGTACAGACAGACAGCTCATTGGAGGAAGTGTGATACCGGCTTCCGAATAATGACGCCATTGCCCGACACAACTGACAAGACCCATGGAGAGAATGCAGAAGACAGAGGGAGGCGGAAAGGGGGGTAGACAAGCAGCAGAGGGGAGAGTTTGATGTGACAGCTCAGTAGTGCCAACGGCTGCCACAGAAAGGCCAATGGCAGCAGAGAGGTGCCGTCTCCAATGGAGAGACAGGGTGAGATTCAGAAACAGAAAGAGACACACTCCAAGTACATCCACAATCAGCCAGCTAAATTTGAAAATGCATTTTTTCCCCTTATGACACACTGTCCACTGAATTTGAGTATTAGACAACCAAAAAAAAAATTACACAAAAAAACAACGACTCCATGCAATATTCATTCTGAGCCAAGTCAGCCAGCCAGGCAGCCAAAACACCAGGAAGCACCCTGAAGGTGCTTCTCCTTCTTCTCCCCTCAGTCTACTCCATAACCGCACCACCCTGTCTACGCTCACAGACAGATCCGTGTCTGTCAAACTGTGCAGTGACAATCAAAATCTCTTCTGAGGGGGCCTCTTTACCAACCCTCCCACTCACTCAAAGAGCAAATGCACCATTAAAAATGCACATCTTACCAGCTCATCTCGTTTACCTAATGCATATGCATCATACCTCCGGGACCAAGAGAAATGATATTGCAAGCAATACAGAATATCCTTCATCATGCATATACAATTCAGATTTCTTCAGGAGGCTGCTGGGGTTTTTTTTTTTCTCCTGTGCTGCCAAGCAGACTGAACCTGAGGAAATTTTGAAACACATACACGACTTGTTGAAAGACACCCATCTGGATGCAGGTTAGGTATCAATCTACATACTGTAACTGACTCTCTCTCTCTCTCCATCTCCCATTAAATGTGAAATCGGTTGAGACGTGCACGATGAGAGAGAAAAAACACGGGGCAAACTAGACAATGCACTGTGATACCACACACATTGGTATACAGCATAGGCCTGGAATTAACACTGATGAACACTGCTGGAAATAGATTTGGAGGAGAAGACAGCAAAAAAATCATAAATCCTGAACAAGAACATAAAATCAACGACTGGGTCGAAGCAGATGATCTAGTGTTTGTGTGTGTATGTGTATGGGGGTGTTGCTTAAAGTCAAGTTAATCATTAGAGCTTTTATCTGAGTTTCTTCTGTGCGCAACCCAATTATCCTTAATTTTGCAATTACAAATCTTAGAATAAATTAACCCCCTTGGCAATTCCAGTGTTAATGTTGCAGTGCCCTTGCATACACAAGGAAAACAAAAACAGGTCTATTTTTAGTGTTGTTTCTTCCACATTTACTCTGGGGCATGTGGATGATCTTCCTTGTTTAAAGTTTATTCAATAGTTATGGATGCAAAAACATCCTTCTGGAAGAAAATCAATGGACCTAATGTTGGAGGGCAGTATTAAAATCCAACAGTTACCAGATCGGCACAGAGCAAACCTGAGTTGTATCGAACCAAGAGAAGCATGCAGGGAGGCCAGGTTCTGCCAGCCTCTGGAGTTCGGATCAATAGAAAAAACTCAGTATTCATCCACTGCTGTCTGTCTCACACGCCGGCTACAGTGGTGTTAAGGTTGATTGAACTGAAAGATGCTACTTGACTAATAGAGGAAAAGGAAATATATAGGACATATACAGTTTGAAATGTGTCTGTGTGTGGACGCTACCTGGGGTTGAAACACTGGCACGGCTGCTTGCTGTCCTTGTGGCTGTGTGTCCATATCCATGGTGTTAAAGGGACGGATTCTTTCCACCTCTGAGAATGAAAAACACAAAACAGGAGCTTGTGGTTAGCCAACTCAGCATAGACCATGGAACAAACCTGTCATCTCCTTTAAGAATACCAACAAATAAATACCACAATAATAATTCTCTGCGGGAAATTATAACCCGAATCAACTGGCGTGTTGTTCAGCACCAAACTATTGAGTGCTGGTTACTGCCACAGTTCGGTTGGTGTCCAGTTTCAGCAGGACCAGCGTCCCACGTCATGCCTGTGGATTTGACACTCTTTGTCTGGGTCAGTCTCAAGTTGCAGCATTGCTGAGCTACAGCAGGCAGCACTGTTACAGAGCAGTAACTGGACAAAGCAGAGAGAATGCCATCATACTTCCTTGGCTATCCTCCACGGAACCTTTCATGGGAATTCCCGATTATATCAGCACTTAGGAAGATCCACGTAATTTCCTTAGAAAACAGGTTAGGCTGAGGTGAGTGTGCTGGATAAGAGTGCATGCCACGGTGCTGTGTAATTGCACGCTCTGTCAAATGGCTTAGATAGGAAGCTAATTGCATGAGATACTACACCATCATTCGCTGGGCTTAATATCGTGCTTAAAACAGACAGTTCCATAATATGAAATGTTACCTGAATGAATAATTTACACAAATCTTTGAAAAATGTCTGATGCAAAAATCCTATTCAAACATGCAATTACCTTATGATACCAGTGTCTCAACTCCACTTGTGAATATGTAAACGTCTGCAAATTGAGACAGATCCTCTCACAACAATTACAATGCACGTAATTACAATGCAGACAACATGGTAATATAGTCTAACGTTGACACCAATATGCTCATGCATAACAACGACCATCTGCTACTAATGACATATATAGGGTTAGATGTTTGCTTGCATTCAGCATACAAAGTGAAGATAAGAGATGTTCACACATTTTGCAGAATGAAGATCCAGACTTCACCTACTCAGTGTTCAGGGAAGGAGAAAAGAATGAAAGAAAAGGACAATACTACATGGTTGCTCCAAAGATCCAGATTTTACTTCTGCACACGATCAGTGTTCTCTTTGTCAATACTTTAATACAGCGAATGCTCGAAAAACGGACACACATGAACATCCACTCGAAGCGAAAGGGACGGAACACACTTCACAGTGGGTTATTTGTTTTGTTGTGGCAAAGCAGTCCGTCTGCAGATCTGTCAGTCTGTCATTTATGTAGAACTAATAGTCTCTTGTCTCTGTCGTCTTTGTCGACTCTGACAACAGACAGCCAGACCTGAAATCTCATTGGCCAATTAAAAATCCCCTGGTACAATGAAGAGGGAAATAGCACTGAGGAGCTGTCTCCTTTCCACTGTTGTCAGTCCCATTCGCTAAAGGTTAATACTGCTAATTAAATATTTGCAATAGATATCCGCATGGCACTAAGGGTGTGTGTGTTTTAGTGTGTGTGTGCGTGTTTCCTGAAGCATGTATGTGTGTGCACATAAGCAATGTGAAATAGAGAGAAATCTGACAATTCTCTGCTTGTTTATTTTAGCTTTTCTTTATAGAAGTTTGTCGGCCATCATCAGAGCTTTGAAGATCCTAAATATGAGCATCACCTTTTTGGAAAATTTTGGAAGAGTTGATCTGAACTTGCGTTCAAAGTTAGTTTCAAACTAGCTTAAACCAACAGATTGAAATCAGGTTTAAAAAGTTGCGGCTATAAAATGTACTTTGGCGCGGGCCTGACTCTGGTAGGGCCTAAATGCATGATGGACACCATGTGCATGACGATTTGCTTGTTTGTAGACTGTTATCATGACAACATGAATAAAAAGGATATTTCTGTAAACTTGAACTATGTTTTCATTTTGAATGAGGAATATTGAAATAATTCTGAGACATGACAAATGAACAACAAAACTTTTTTACAAAGTATCTTTGTATGTAATTAAGTTAATAGTAATACGTGTAACATATGGTATGAGTACACTAGAATATTCTGCTGTATCACCATTTAATAATGTCAACACTGATAATGTAGGTATAACATGTCAAATACTTATATCAGTGTATCTTTCTCCCAATGTTACATCGGCGGTTGTTTTCCTCATTATATATAAATTATGCAAGTGATGATGAATATGATTTGATTAGATCAGTTCTCAGTCTAGAGCTCTATGGATGACAGGACCAGCTTGTTGTCTCAGCATTCTTGATATTGGTGTCATGGGAACCTTACAAGTCATCCACCCAGGTGGCCTCGCTGCCTCCCTCAATGATTCTTTGCACTTCAGCTTTGTGTTTTGTTAGATTGGAGCTGGCATCCTTACTTCTCTGTTGAACCCTCTTGTGTTTCTGCCTGTCTATGTGTCAAAATAACCAGGGGGCATCGGAGCTCTACATCCCCTGTTAACAAGATCAATTAAGACTGTCATGTTAGATTAATACAAAGCAAGAACGGCACAATTAAGGAGGTTAACTCAATCAAGACGCGTAAACCGGGCAGGGTCACACTCTTAGATCTCAACCTCACACGGTTCAAGTGACGTGCAACCGATTAGAAGTAAAAGCTACAGGCCTAGAGACTGGACCAAACAAACGTGGTACTAATGACTGAAATAGATCTCTCGATTAGTTTCAGCCCTTTTCCGAAATGTCCTGCTCTTATTACAGAAAGAAACTGACTTTCAAAATGTTTGTTTGTCACAAGGAGCAGTGGAAATCTAATGTGCCAGTGTTCCCACCCGTCTATCAAGTGGGAGAAATGGTGGTAGGCTGGTTATAATGTTTGTAGCAGGGAGGCAGCTAAATGCTAAAACCTCTAACTATTCATAGGCACATGCCCGTCCAAACCCTCGTCTGAGGCCGCTGCAGCTGTACCGAACGCAGGATTGAAACTTGACTGAGTTTAAAATAGAGAGATCGATTAAAGCTAAGCACAGTATAGAAGTCAGACATACTGATAGTTGTATTTTGTCGTCTTTTTATCTTGCCGTTGGTACTCGTGTATCTGACTGCATTAATACAGACTTTCAGATTTTAGGGATTCTCTGTAATCTGTCAAGAGACCACAGATGAAAAATAGCCTTTTGACTAATTCAGGCACACTTACAGTGATGTTTTATTAATAAGCACTGTTCCTTTTAAATAAACCTTGGAGAAGTCTTTACCATCAACAATTGTGTTACTGCCTTTCTAACGTCTAACGTCGTCATGGTGACGAACACTAAAACAGAGATTAAAATGTGTGATATAATCCTATCCTTAAGTTTTGTTGCCGATTGTACAACACCTGCATGGATTTGTAGAAACAAGGTTAGACTGTTTCTTTACCAACTCCAACACCGCCGGCAGGTGTGAACATATTTCTTTGAGGAAATAAAAATATGGGATAATAAAGTGAATTTAAATCAGCTGCTTTTGTTTGGTTGCTGATTAAAGGACGGACCAACACAACCTATGGAACTGTTTTGTCGCTTTGAAGATGATGATACAGCAGTTTCGCAAGGTGACCTGATGACGAGGGCACTATATGCAGTGTAAAATGAGCCGGTACCACGCGTTGAAAAGGCAGATCAAGTTATCCAGATATTTAAGAGCATATCTTCAGTCAACTGGGGCAGAACAGAGTGGGGGGAAGGCATTTGAATGGGGCTCAGCAGGAATGGAGTGGGATTGATGCAGAACCGAGATACATGACTGGAAAGTCAAAAGTCAGAAGCTTGTTAGCCTTGAAATGCTCGTGGACCTATGAAGCTGGCACTGGCGTTAGCACCTCTTTAATCCCTATTTCCTCTGCTCTGCATTATTCATTTGAAAGAGAAGAAGAGGAAAAAACAAAGAGAGGGGGCCGATTATAAAAAGGTGCATCAAGGCAAACTGGCGGGGAGGGGGGATGAATTAGAAAGAGAGGGGGGAAAGGCCCTAGAAGTAAAGTGTTCCTGAAGAAGAGAGTGCAAAATCAGCTCTTGTTTCGAGGACAATAAATATGAGCACAGCCTGATGAGCTTTGGCCTAAAAAGGAGAGAAAAGAGAAGGGCGAGAAAGGGGGTGAAGAGTAGGGTTGGATTGGATAGTTAGAGAAAGAGAGAGGAAAAATATAATGTGACACTATCTGGCCCGGGTGCAGGATGTAAAGGAATCAAAGACACCTTTGAGGAGCCAGAAGACGACAGTGAAAGTGCTAGAAGACTTGTGTCCATGATTACAAGAAGTGGAGAAACCTTTGAGTCTCTGCTCATGAAAGCCCACCCCGGGCCTCGTCTGAAACCCCTGCTTGACTAACACTGATGATAGCGAAAGCGGAAAAGAGGAAGAGAGCCACTAATGATGGAGGGGTCCGGATACTACAGAGGCAGCATACTCTCCAATTCATTTTAATCACTATTCAAAATCATTAGCCCAAATGTGCGAGCACTCGTCTACATTGGACCACGAGCCGAGAGAAAGACGGGGAGTGGGAGAGGACCAATTACACCTCAGCATGTGAGCCACTCTTTGAGGTCCAAGACTCAATGGAATACAAAATGAAGAGAGGAAACTTTATTGTCTCTCAATCTAAAATGAAAAATAACATAAAGATGAAGGAGAAACCTTTGAAAATACGCTTTGCAAAGCCTGCAAAACTCAGTACAGAGCGGAACCATTCAGACTTTTTTGTTCCATAAATCCATCTACAAAAGCAAAAAAGTTGATCCGGGGAGCTTATTAACTTTATGCTTTTTTTTTTTTAACAGCATGAGAATATTACAGAATCTCAACCAATTACAAAGACGAGCCAAACAACAACACCGACGTTAAACAGGTTCAATTATTCAACAGTTAGAATAGCACTGGTTTAATAGCGATGTCTCTCGTAGACATACCGTGTCTGATCTCTTATTGTGTGAGTGGTAGCATGTACAAATCAATGAATCCCATAAAACCCAATGTGGCTTTTCAGCCTCTTCAAACTATTCTGAGGTCTGTTTAAAGTGTTTGTGAGACAAATTTGAAAAGTTTGCATGCTGACGAAAATGCATAACACAGAACAAAGTATACAAATTAGGACTGTGTGATGTTCCTGCCAAGCACATATACATTTGTGTAAGCACATGTTTGATATCCTCGCACAACTCAGACCTTCAGCCTCTCCCTGGTGGAGGGCGCACAGCGAAACTATTAAAGAGGGATTTAAGACAGAGAAAACAGCTGAGGTCTTCCGGGACACTACAAGGCCAATGATCCATAATGCTGCTCGTCATCTATATATAGCCCTCCTTTACATTTTTCACTTGAAGATTTTTATAGGCTAATGATTATCTCACTGCAGAAGTAGACAGCACAGCACAAACAGCCGGGGCTACATGTGAGGCCTGAGCCGATTCATTTCCCCACAATTCAAACAAACCAGCGCAAGGCTCTGCGTTCGAGTATAAACATCTCACCTACTGACATCTCTGAAAACACATCTGCCTTATCACCTGACCTCCCATGAGCCAGTAATCCCATTAACCACACTAGGCTCTCCTCTGTCTTCATTTGTGTCCGTCTGCAGGCGCACGCACACCTGTACTTTTGTATTCCCTCCTATCTCCGTTTTCCTTTCACATTCTCGACCAGTGTGTGTAGTTAAGATGTCAACCTTTGAAAATGGAACTCAAGCACATGCAGGTGTCAGCCACTCTCCTCCCATGTCTCCTTGTCACTTGCTCTTGTCCTCCTTGTATCTCCTCCCCTTTGTGCTCTGTTGGTCCCGTGTGTTGTCGACACGAGCTGGCACGTGGCTAAAAGCCTCGGCCACCTCTATACGCTTATTGTTGTGCCCACTCCACAGCAGCCCTGATGATTCTCCGTGAGAGGCCCTTTGTGGCCTGCCTGTCACTTCAGCAGGTGCCTTACAGTGAAAGGCAGGAGCCGGCCCACCAGCCCGCACCGATTCGTTAGTGCAGAGTACCGTTTGATGTGCTCATTTCACGAGGCGGCGGATGGCAGACAAGAAGGATGCTAATAATCACTTGAAAAACAAAAACATTCCTCTCAAGCTTGTAAAAGATAAACTCCAATTTGAATGATAAAAGAAGAGTGACAGACAGCCATGGTACCAATTGAAAGAACGACCAGCAGCCACAATACCCCTCCAGTCACCAGCCCCTCTTTCCCGGGTGAAACCAATTCACACTGTCAATCACTGAGGATAAACAAGGTGAATTGACAAATTGCTGACTGTGTAAAGAAAGACAAAATCATGTGGGTAAACTATGCAAAAACAGAGCAGCATTTAAGACAGATGTGTGATCCCACAGAAACCAGTTTGGTGTGTGGAAAAGCAGGCTGTGTGAAGGAGAGAACCCCCCCAAGCGTTCAGGAGAGGAGACCCTGGGGGTTTTGGGCTGTGCACACCCTCACTACCTTCACAGCCCTTCAAAATGCCACATCACCAGCACACCTCACTTAAAAAAGAAATGCATAAGATGCAAAGGAAAATCAAAAGCACGTAATTCACGCTCGCTGACTGCAAGTGACGCCAGAACTTTTCAGACTGTTGGATGTTGTTTGTAGGATGTCTGTGACACGTGTTCTAGACATTGGATTAAGTCCCAACTCCCGACTGCAAATGGTTTGAGAATAGAATTACAACTGTAATGGTAAGTGCACCGTCATAGATTAAATATTCTGGACTATCAGCATAAAGGCCCTGCACATGAAAAGTGTGTAATGTACCGCAGCAAGTAACCACTTATAATCAGCTGATTATTCTCTTAAAAAAGATGAATAGTTTTGTCCAGAAGCCCAATGGGACAAACAAATGTCGAGTTCAATACTGAAAATAAATTCAATATTGTTACAATGTTGGACGTTCATATTAAACCCGACCAAAGTTTTAAAATGAAAATAATTGCTATGAGCAAACAGCTCAGGCTTCAGACGGCTCTGATTACCAGGTTTCCAATGTTCCAAGTTCTACTTCTGCAATGCTCATCTGCTCCAGCCCGCCCACAAAGTACAGGGATGCATCCATCAACCAGCTGAGTTGTCAAAGAAGTTTCTTCCCCGCTCTGCTCAAGACTACTCTTGAAGTTTGTCGGTTCCTCAGTGTACACTGCACAAAGATTCTTAATTCCTTATTGTTAATTTAATGTTTTTTTTGGTAGGAGAAGGCGGCGTCACATTGAGACTGAGCCGCCACCTTAAAACAAAATATACTGTAGTGGATACTTTCCTCTTTACACTATAAGCAAAAGCTTCTCAATTTATTTGGAATACTAAATACCTTCAAACACACATTTGCACACCACAGCAAAACGAATATCCCAAGGCCGTAGGCAGCATTAGTGTCCTGTGGCAACAACTCATGGTCTCTCACTATGCAGAACAGAGCACTGCACAGCACAGCAGAGCAGAGCAGAGCTTCCAGCGCTCCAGGACCAATAAGGGCTTTGTTTGTTAGCCATGTCACTGACTGACCACCAAATTAGCTTCATCACCTCTGGCACCAGGATATCAGATGTGACATCTTGTACCGCAGGGCGGGGACTCTGTTTGTCTGCAAAACTAGAGCTAGCTTATAGCAAAAAATGGGGGATAAACGAGGGGAAATGAAAGAAGAAATTAAAATAGGGAATGCCTTGCTGAGTTTTTGTTCTGTTCTATTAAATGGATTGTTTAACAGCATTTTCGGGGGCCTAAGCTGGTGATCATGTTAGCTGGAATCAACACAGAGAGCATTATCTTCCAGTCAGCGATCAGACTCTGATATAACAATACCCTTCTTTGTCCTCTAGTGACATCAATGAAGGGGATGAAGCTGCAAAAAGAAGAGGAAAGGGCCTAACACGGGCCATCGGAGCGATACAGTCTGTTCTGGAAACAACCAACTCGCATCTGCTATGACATGATTTGTCTAAACTTGCAAAGATTATTCTTAAACTTTAGTGTTTTTAAGAAATTAAAACTTAAACACAATCTCCATTAAATCCACTTCCCTTGGAACCTGCATGATGGTTCTAGGACAATAATGACAAAGCAGCAAATGGATCCATCCTTGTGTATTTTGGAAAGGATGAGGCCTGTCAATTCAGTTTCTTATCTCTTAGAAACATCTGGTAAACGAGAGGGCAAGTCTCCCATCAAGAAGGTTTTCCCCCTTTCGCCCTGGACAGTTTGAAGCAGTTAGCCTGCGTCAGCGTCCACGTTTATCTAAGAGGAAATGACAAGAGCAAGCTGTCCAAATCATTAGTAATGTGAGAGGAGCAGTTCCCAGGCATGTCTCATTACATAGTTGAGTGCTAACGTGAAGGCCAAGGGCCTCGTGTTGGGGCTTTACCTAGCTCAAGCTTTCTCATACGCACTGACGGTGAAGGAAGAAGCATCTCCACAGTCTGGAATCAAACAGGACCCTGAACTGAAACCTGCCTTACCTTACCCATCCCCCCAGTAAGTGTACGAAATCCAAAACACAAAAGGGTACACAAAACAGAACACAAACTGGGCCCACTTTCATAAACATAAACACACTCCCCAAAGAGGCAGAAATAGAATTGAATATAAAACGTGATTGATACACTAGATACATGCTTGTAGCGGGCCCATGGGAACATGGCTCCACAGAAATCAAGCGTGGTCTGGCTCTGGTTTGGATTGAGCCTGCTGCGGCTTCTGTGGTGGGCTCTGCTGGCTGCCGCACACACACACGCAATCACACACACACACACAATATTCTAACCAGAACCAGAGCACTACTACGACTCGATCAGAGGTCAATCACAGTAATGTTTCTGTGTTTAAGTGTTGGCGTCACACTGCTGAGGACGACGACTCTTTAGCATGAAACAGTCTCTTTTCAGATCAATCCAGTTGTGCAATTCATCCTTACATCACAAAGTAATTATTTGACATATATATTTTGATATAAATATGGAAATACAGATAGCAAGAGCTCTTCATTTGTACTCTCTAGAAATAGAGATGCACATGTACTCCTGTCTAACAACACTGGCTCTGTAATAAAGGGTAGACGTCCCTTGGGGAAACTGTGAAACCTAACTAAAGGATTAAATGACCATGTCAAGTATGACGTTCACAGTAACGGTTCAGACAGATGGACATAACCCGAAACACATAATGCCTCCATGTCCAGAGTTCATATGAGACATTCAACAATGTCCTCTGAGGTCTCACCTGCCCTGGTTACTGAATCATACATGGTCACACTTCCGTTGTAGCTACATGTAACTTTATGAGATTATGATAAGACTGTCTATGTTATATTCCAAGAAAAGTACATGCTTTCTCCATTTCTTGTTCACAGCTATGACATGAGAAATGTATTGCATACCGTTTCCAAACTGCTCTGGATAAATTAACCCAAAAGGAGCAAGCTCAGACCTCAACATGTACGTTTGGACACAAGTAATTATAGAAACATACGAAAACACAGATCTGGGAGCAGAACACATGCATAGGCAGACATACGAAAACACACACGAGAAGTCCGACGTTTATTTTTATTCCTCGGGCGCTCCTTCTTTGCATGAGTGCATCACCCAGCACACCGACGGAGCAGCCGAGTATGTATGCGAGTGTGTGTAAGGAGCCTACGATCAGAGAATAACGTTCCCCCTAAGGGGTCACACTTCTCTCCATTCTCGCCCTCCGCCCCTGTGCCCACTCTCTACTTTACGCCTGCAGGGATTTCCCTTTTCAGATCAGGAGAGATGTCAGACCTGTTCCACCATCCCTCACACAGAAGCTGGACTGGATCTGTAAAACTTCACAGATCAGCCTCATTCCCGGATGTCTAAGCCAAGTCGGTCTTAACGGGCCCGCAACATCAACACTCAACATCCAATACGCAATCTGTTTATTTTAACTCTGATTCCTTTTATCATTTAGCACATTTTCCAAAACGAATTACAATAGTACATTTTGGCAACAATACTGAACCAATTCCTCTACAGCTAAGACGGATAATAACTAATTTTAAGGGTACAGAACCAGGAAGGGTTAATGATGGGTCGAGGTGTCACCACCGAAAGATGGACCACGATTTTCCATTTTGACAGAAGGGGGTTTTCAATCCAACATGGGACAAGTGACCTCTAAGCCCAGGTAGCAATGGATGTGCAAGGTGACCTTGAAGGGTGAAGAGGCGGAGGGACGATATCATGGTTCTGGACCTGATCATAGGCTGCAGGAGGAGCAGTGTGGTGTACCGCCCTGTAGTCGAGTACCAGGATCTTGAACTTGCAGGGATGGGGAGCCAGTGAAGCAATGGGTGAAGGGGAGTGACATGAGAGAATTTGGGTTGGTTGAACACCAGATGGGCAGCAGCATTCTGGATACGCTGTAACGGTCTGATGGCAGAAGCAGGTTGTCCAGCCAGAAGCACGTTGCAGTAGTCAAGGGTGGAGATGACGGGTGCCTGGACCCAGAGTTGTGCAGCTTCCCTTGTGAACAACGGACGAAGAGGCTAATCTCAGCTTGACGGAGTACGAACTAAAAACAAATTAGCAAATCATAAGAAATTCCTGGTACCAACTAATCAACTTATACTATGTGAAAATCACAAATATTCGGGGAACAAAGAGCACAAAATCATCAAAATTATTCAGATAGCCAGCTCCAATCTGCATCTGGTTCACCAACAAAACACCTTGATTTGTGCGACAAAACACATTTGTTTATCACGAATTTCTTTATCATCGTGTATCTTTCCACACATTTTTTTTATAGGGAAAGAGGAAACATACAGCTAGATAATTATTGCTCAACGAATTTTCAAATCTATTATGAGGTACTACAACAGCACTGACTGGACAAGCGTCTGACAGCGAAATCAGTATCCGTGTCGGCTACATGCCAAGTATCATTTCAAAATATCGTTTAGAGTTTCACAATCGGTGCCTTCCTCGCTTTCACAGTACTCTGATTGTTTTCAAGCATACCTGAGGTGGACGGGGTGACAAGAGATGAAATACAAACTAAGCAGTCCATAACAGTGGATTTCAACACTTTTCCACGTTATTCATCTAGTTATTTCACACAGGGCATCTTGTAAGAAAGCAAGCAAAGCTTATCCACATCAACAACTGAGTTGACCATTTTCAGAAAGTAAAAAATGCCAGCTACCAAGATTGCAGAAAAATACAGAGAAGAAGAAGAGAGCAAGTCAGACTGATAGGAAAGAAGCGCTTCACAACAGGGGATGAAAGCAGCTAAACCAGAGAGGTCTTCCTTGCCTCCATCACACATTATAATATTAATATTAATGAGACTTCCTGTTTTCCCCCCCCCTGTGTTTCCCCTCAGTCGATTTGAACATGAAAAACTTAAAAAGCACAAATTCCAGGAGTTGCATATCACAGTTTGACCCCGCAGCCACACAGCAGACACCAACCATGACAGACTCGCTGTTCAAAGAAAGCGGGAGCTGCTTTCATCAGGGGATCCTGTTGTTTTTTTACAGTGTGACACCACCAGCCCATGCCATCTGCCTTTTTCTAAAATCAGAACTTCAAGATGTGCTTCCTGCTTGTGCGTTGTTTTTTAAAGGTGGGCTTCTCAACCAAGGCCCTGCATCACACAGGCCTTTGCTGTGATGCTGCTTGCTGACTGCTGTTTACAGCCAAGCCCTGCAGTGTGGCACAATGTTAAATATTCACTGTTAAACTGTCAAGCCAGAACTGGATGGGCACCCAGCCAGGCATTCACAGTAAAGCAGCTATGGACCCACCCACCCCCACCCCCCAACCTCAAACTCAACCAAATGTATCGCTTCAAAATCAGTTCAGCCTACTTAACCTGCACTGCTCAACACTGCCAAATTAAACTCTTTCTCCTCCGTTCAATGTTCCCAACTCACATTTTCTTCATCAAAAATAACTGCACACAAATACATTAACACACATACATTATGTGTGCACTTAAAGACATCTCTGCTCTAGGTCTGAGTATGCCGCTGCTAACTCCTGATGCATGCCTTCAGACATCTGTAAAATATTTTTATTCGGTGCCCCAATGCCGCATTGGCAAAGGTTTCTCATCCTTGGCTTGGCAGGACTTCTGACAGAGACAGCCGGCAGCGCCATATAGGCCTAACCCCTGCTGGTGTAGCTTCCTGCTGCTCAGAGGGACTCTGGCTACCTACCTCCCGTTGACTGTGGGCCAGACTGGGCAGGGAGGCGGAGGCTGAGTGGAGGACCTGGGCAGAGAGGACCCCCAGGAGAGGAGGGCAGATGTAAGAATTGCAGGACAAAGCATCGTAAAGAATGAGAGCAGGTAGAGGGAAGAAGTAGGAAAAGAGGTAAGAATAAAGACGAGGCAATGATAGAGGATGAGGAGAGAAGATGGTTGTCCTGAAAGCGGAAAGGGACCAAGAGACATGATTGCAGATTGGGCAGCAGGAGTTGAGGGGAACTTCGCATATTAATTGTAATAATTAAGAATAATAAAAAGAGTAATAATAAGAAGAATAAACTGTAAACTAAGATCTAAAAGGGAAAGAAAATTGAACAAACACAGGCAAGTGAAAGTAAGTACAACAGCAGTTCATTGATGCCAAAGACGAAACGTCAACAATGTCAAAGAGATGTAAGTGTCAGATTGATTTCCCCCCATTAACCCCCAGCATTGCTCTGTTAGAGGACATCTGAATCAATGTAGCTGCATTTTAAACATCAAGCCGGGCGAATCATGGTCTCAAACCCGAACCCAGATCTCCAGGGTTCAACACATTCAACCGGACCGCAACACAACAGAGCGAGTGTTGCAAGGCTGCAGAGGGCGTCAACAAATAAGAAGAATCAGACTTACAGGTTACTGACCAATTCAAACTGAAATGCCTTGGTGTGCCGTTACCTTTGGTTTTGAAGTTCAACCATTAAATTGAATTGGGAGCGAGAAAGGAAGACATAATGAAAGATAGAAAGGAAATTTCCCCGGCTATTCACCACAGAAAGGAGAAAATAAAACAGTCCGCCAGAACAAGATGTTTTCATACAAATTCGCCCTGTGTGCAGCAAATCCCGTGTGAAACATTAAATCTCATTTGTGGCGAGGCTGCAGCAAACGCCCGTAGCACAGTAAGCAAGCAACACAAAAAAAATCATCCTCTCTCATTCTGTTCATGAGTGCAAAAATTCCTTCTGCTTTTGTCTCATCTCATGACAAATGCATACTGTCACTGTCACTGATGTGGTGTTTACAGTGGCATATAGCATCTTGTAATTATTCTGTGGAAGTGAATTTGTATCCTCGGGGGATTTGTATTTTTGCATGTGGATAATCAAACGCGATAGAGAGGGACAGGGGACAATTGCAGAATGATCTAAAATAAAAAAAGGAATACAGTGCTAGAGAGCCATCTTTCCAGCACAGTTCAAAATATGCCAACTTGGTTTTGGTAGCTCTGTATAGATAGCAATATACAGCTTGCAGTAACCAATTAGCTTAAAAGATCTTTTTTTCATAGACAGCTACAGAAATAAAAAATGAAAAGGTGACACGAATACAAGACCTGTTCAATTTCAAAATGCATGAAATGACAAGAATCAGGGTTTTATTTTTTTTACCAAATAAGCGTTCTAGGGCTGCGCTGAAGAAAAATATATATGGCAACATATAGTGACTTATAAAAAGCAAGTATCAATACTGTACAGATATGCGAATGCCCTTTTTGCTTCAATATTGAAGTACTTTATTTACATTTAATAATAACTCTAATTATTAATAATAATAATAAAAGAGAGATCTCTTGAAGCCTTAATTTTAGGTGTTTTAAGTTGTGTGATCTTTAAGGCTTTGACTTCGTTGTTCTACGGAATAATAAAGAACAGCTGTGGTAGTAAATTCAGTTCATCATTCAAAAACAACATGTGGGCCTGTTGCGATACGCATCATATCCAGGCCTCTGTATCCTTATATGTATCATATCGTGAGGTTTTAGGAAATACTTTATTATACAATTAGGCCATTCAAAGCATCCTCTCCCAAAAATGAAAGCATATAGTGCCTCTGTCAAAATGACATCAATCACAAACTGTATTGAAATATCTACCTTCTAAATGTGTAGATTAATAACAGTATTTTTAAGTCCATGTTTTAATATTTTATTATGTGTAATCAAACAATCCATTCTTTCATAGTTTTCTAATAATTCTTTCTGCTTGAGGGCACTTTAAAATCCTAATTAAAACTTCATTAATTCATTATCATATTACATATAAATGGAGTTGATTCATATTAAGTTTAGAGGGCTGAAGGCAAGAGCATGGTCATAAAAAATGCCTGAATAAAACCCTCTCCAATCACTCTTTGAAGTGAAATAAATCACAGACACTTTCATTCATATTGTGTGGTCAAGGCAGAAGCTGACCCAAGGGCAGTAAAAATGTTTCAGAAACTTTAAACAGGGTCCTTGGTCAGTAATTTATGTGTTTGCATGTCTTTGTTGTCTGTTTCGCCCCAGAGCCCCATCAATGCCACATGGAAATTCAAAATGTTCCCGTGACATAAGGAGCCGCGAGGCATACTCTAAGGATGTTTGAATGCTTGAAACATGGGTGACCCTTAATACGATAGACGGGAGATGATATGAAAATATTGACAGGACGGCTGTTTCAGAAGTGTGAGAGGCCACTTGCACAGCCCAAACTCATTGCCAAGGACCTTACTCTAAACTCTAAGAAAACTTAGCCTGGGAAGGAAAGACTAAATTCTTCTGGGGAAGGCAACAAGATCGTATTTTCTCTTTTGTGCTTTTTATTGTTTGATAATGTAACAACAATGTACAAAGCTGGAACACCAAAGATGCCTATAACCTCTAAGCAGTTATCTGCTACCTTTGCCAGCATCATCTCTGCACAACGCTTGGCCAAGGTCCTTGACATCATGCAAAAGACAGTGTTAAATGTAGCTCAAAAAATGGCCTGGGGAAGCATCTTCCTTCAAATATGCTTTATGAAAGAAAAAAAAGCAGCTAATATTTTTTTGTTCTTTGTGAAAACCCAAAGGCAAGATGACTGTTTATGTGGTCAGATGACAAATGTCTCATCAGATCTTTAATTCAGTAGAGGGGCGAGCTCCAGGGCTGAAACAGGAAACTATCATAGGA
>CAAKHC010000206.1:1858-11858 GCA_901007825.1 Macroramphosus scolopax
GGGGGGAGCGGGGGGGGGGGGGGGGGGGGGGGGGGGGGGGGGGGGGGGGGGGCAGACCATCCAACTCGGACGTACAGCACCATCGGTGAGTAATTGCCTTACAGTTTATGTGTGTCCATATAACACATGCTTGTGTGACTCTGAAAATATGAACTCGGTGAAATAGGTGTGTGCAATTTTATGTGCACAATTTACGTATAGTTTATGTGTGCACAGGGCGTCTTGGGCCTCAGTCGACCGAGCTGGGATCAGTCTGCTTGGCACAGGCCAGTTGTGTGACTAATTGGAAGCGGGGCCGACTGCAGGGAATAAAATACTTCCTCCTCTCATCTCATGTCTCTCACGCATTCTTACTAGTTGTAAGTCTGTTACGATAATGTAAGTCATGCTTTTGTCTCTATATGACCAATAAATACAGCAATGGCTGCTGAGTACTCATGCAATCATGTAGTAATGACTCCTGAGTACTCATCTAATGACGTAGTAATGACGAGTGAGTACTCGTGAAATGATGTAGTAATAACTACTGAGTACTCATCTAATGATGTAGTAATAACTGCCGAGTACTTGTGTAATGATGGACTAATGACAACTGACTTCCCTGTTTTATTTTTACTTTCCGATGACACCAGGCAAATAAATCCATGCAGCTCTTTAGTTTGTAATAGCCGGCCATTTATTTGGCAGCAGCACAGCACAGCACACAGTCGCCTTTTGTTTTTCATCTCTGCGTGTTGCTCTTTGCATCCTGAATACCAAACACGTTCTCTTGATCTCTCCGCCTTACACTCTGTGTATGACTCCCGGGGCTTTCTTGAATTCATCATGCCTCATTGGACTGGAAAAATTGTTTGTTGCTTTATTTATATCACTAATCAAAGAGGAGTATCAATATCTGTCCCTCCATTCCTCGCCGTGTCTTTCCCTCCATCCCTCCGTTCTCTGTTTGTTTCTCTTTTCAAACACTTTGACAGTAGAATGCATTATGTAAGTGTAATACGTACTGGCAGGGGTTATCGCGACCAGATGCACTGTGTTCAAAAAACACAGAGAGAGGAAGAGAGAGAGGTGAGACGGGTTGAAAGGGAGCAGATGCATGTATGCGTGTTAGGCATACTGGATCAGTGTGTGTATGTGTGTGCGGTGTGTTTGTGTTTGTGTTTGTGTGCTGGCCTCGGTGCAGATGGCGGATGTCAATGTTGAAAAATTCATGATGCCATGTTTGGAGATTCCTGGGGGATATCTGGCCTTAGTGAATGGGCACCGCACGAGTCCTGTGGGTGCATGTGTGTGTGTGTGTGTGTGTTTGTTTGTTGGAAATACGGAATCAAAGAAAGGAGAAAGGTAACATCTTTTTGTTGCTTTGATTCTTGTCTCTTGTTTTTTTGTTTGGGTTGAGATGTTTCCTGCCTCTTGGGGATTTGTTCGCCTCGTGAAGAAGAATACACATCCAACCGTTGAGCGAATATAATACACAAATTTGGACAGAATATCATGAATATTAGGAGAGTTCTGTTTCCCAGATGCATATACACACGATACCGTGACTCATCTGACTTCACAATTAATCAAATTCTGTACAAAGGAGAAAAATAAAATAAAAAAAAAACATTATTAGAGATAATGTGTCTCTAAGTCTCCTTGATCATGACACTGAACTACTAATTGCTCCTGATGTGTCATCAGTGTATGAATGTGTGTGTGAAGTGTAAGCAGCTTGCGTTGCAGCCTGTGTGAATGTAGGTGTGAATGGGTGAATGAATCAACATGGTGAAGCGCTGTGACTCCTTAAGGTAGAAAGATGCTCTATAAATGCGTCACCGAAAGAATATTCAAACGCTACTTCTTCCCTGTTAAAGCCTTTGCTGATGAAGACTGTGATGCACAGTCGGTTCATTGCTGTCGATTTACTATTCTAAGTGAAGACAGAGAAGTTTTTTCTTGCATAATGAAGAAGCTGTCATTGTTTGTGAGCTCTCTTTTTTCCTCATATGTGAAGTTTACGTTTCTATGCGTGTAAAAAAGGGAGGAAGAGTGGGAGAAATCCACGCTCTCCTCGCCTGTGCACAAAGTGATTCCAACTCCCCATTACACACATTACTCCATAGCTGCTCCCTTGACACCGTGTTTGTTGAGTGAGGTGTAATACACATTAGTGTGCCAGGACCATCTGAGCAAATAGAGCACTCCAAGCCCAAGTGGAGCGGGTCGGACTGCGCGCGAGGTAATGGAAACTGGCAGCGACCAGCGTGACAAACCCAGAGCCTCACACGGAGCCGAATATGAGCCCCAGTTCTCATTACAGCTCCATTTACTACTTTATTTCTACTTTTTGGTCTGCCACTGCTGCTTTGTGTGTTTAGACAGAGTTGCTTACATCAAGGAGACTCGACGGTCTAACGGTACCTGAAAACATGTGGATCTGTTGGGCCGACAACAAGGTTACATGGTCTTATTTCTTCTTACCTTACTTGGATTACGTTTTCTTAGAAAATGAGATGTTTCACAACTTATATATCCGTTGGTTTTCATGAGGTTTGGTGTTTCTCAGAAATCAAACAGAGGGATCTTTTCTTGTGTTTGACAGTAACTTGATTATTTTACTTGAACACCGATTCCTTGAAAGGCCCGGTTCCTTGTTTGTGGCACTGCTCACCACATGATCTGCGTGATAGCTACGAATAAAGCTGAGTACAGATGTGTTTTTTTTTTCTAAAGGTCAGGATGAGAAGGGGCACTCATAATCATTCTTTAACCAGGCAGCCAGACGTTATCTCATCCACACTTGAGGAATGGAACAGAAGTGGTACTGTGTTCTGTGACATGATTATATATCTGAAAGTGTACATCCTTATCTTTACTGTACTTTACACTTCAAGGATCTCGCAGCTCTTCTGGATATACAGTATCGCACTTGTGTCGGACCTATCGAACGGTTACAGTTGTGCACATATTTCAACCCCCAGCCACTCAGCTGAAGCACTCGTCTTCTCTGCTTCGACATTATCTATACGTAGGGACACTTTCATGGCCAAGTTCCGTCTCTTAACTGAATGCAGCCGCGGTTAAAACATCAGATATCGTTGTGCTGCCTTGATATTCCCTCTCATGCAGATGCTACAGATGCATCAAGTAAATGAGCATACCTGTACACAAACAAAAACAAGCCCGTACACATACACAGATATATCTGTGCCTCTGCAGGCAAGTGTGTGCTCAACAGTGCTCGTCCAAGTACACACATACACACAACATTACACACATGATCACACACAGAAGTTGGCATAATGCCTGGGCCATGTCACGCCAATTAAGTTCCGAAACTAAAAGAGTTCCACCTGGGAATTACGATTCAGCCCACAACATTAACTCTGTCCTGAACGAAACGCACACACACACAAACGCACATAAACACACACGCACCCACACACACACACACACTTTCATTCCCGCACAGACAGAATTTAAAGCGCACACGCAGTGGACTCACTATCACGCTAACCAGCTGAGACAGATCCCCAGCATGCACCCCAGCCATCAAACTCACACAACTTACCTCCCAAAACATTAACCTACTTTCCCTCAGAACACCCCTCTCAATCCACCCCCACCCCCAAACCGCCGCTCCTACATCCTTGCCTCACACACACACACCTCGTCATTCGCTTCATCCTATGACAGGGTGAAATGAAGGGAGGAAATGGCATCACCAGGAACTGCCCAGTGAAATGGGAAGAACATGGGGGAAGAACGAGGGAGTCTGAGGTCACGGTTGGGGGATGAAAAGAAATAGAAGACATGGAGAGATGGTGAAAGTGAGTGCAGGATGGAAGGATGTCCCTGTATCAACACACTTGGATTTCAGTATTAAATAATGACTCAGTTTTCCATTTTTGTATCTCCAGTCGAAAAAAAAAACGTTCCTGCAGATTATCAAGAAAACCATCAACATGTGCACGGCCAGACACCGCAAGTGGTAAGTGGGGAAACTTTTAAAAATAATTTGGGTGAAGAGACACTTTAAATAACTTGTTAGGATAGACATCTTTTGCAGGCAAGTGGAGCAGAGCAACTTTGTCTGGCCAAATGGGACCGTCTGGCAGGAAGCTGGGACATCGTGGTCAGCCAGGGTACGTGAACGTCACGTGTGTGTGTGTTTGTGTGTGTGTGTGTGTTTCTGGGGATGACTGCATGTTAGAAACAGTGTGGGGGAGGTGTGCATGCAAAGTGTGTTTGCAGTGTAAGATGAAAAGGGGACATGTCTGTGTAAATGCGTGTGTTTTCGTGCACCCATGCAGCGTTGAAAGAACGGGGTGCAGCGTGTCTGGCAGGGTGGGTGAGCCGATCGTGATCAAATAGCAGCGCTGTGTCAAACCCCTCGGCCTCTGATACGGACGTACAAGCGTGGTTTAGTTTTATCTGCAAAACACATTCATCTCAAACAAAGAGAAAAGATTCTTTGCACCGAATTTAGCTATTAGCTAACTACCATCCGGTTTCCATGGGCAACTGAAAGAAGACAACAAGACCTTGCAGACTTCTTGTCTGAGACGCAGTGGGCCTCCATTAACGCCGATGTGAAGCCCTTCTCATAACTGTAGATGAAGGTTTTGGTAAGTTACGGTCACGGTCACCGTTTGCAGTGTCGACCTGTTGTTGCAAACCAGAAACTCATGGTTGTACACGGGAATCAATCGTCTCTGCAGAGTCGAGCGCCCGTCGGACCCTCTGTTTCTTTGACAGGTAAAATGAAGGGAGGCCTCCTAATGCGCCGGTTCAGGTGTCAAAAGCTGAGTTTGTCTTATATATTGATGAAAGTGGGTTAACAGCAGAGTTGTTTGAGCCCTGCTGCGTCTGCTTGCGTCAGTAAAAGACACTGGGGGAATGAGAAAGGGCTGCTATTAGAGGGGTCGAAGGCTGGGAATGTGTTGGAGGAGCTTCTGACAGCAGACATAGGACAGGCTGTTATGTAATATATTCCATATACATCACCGATGTACAAAGACAAAAACTTTTACTGTAGCAGATCTGAATGAACGGACCACAAACCATCAGATCCAGTTCGTCTGTTCTACGTCGTGTTGGTACAATACAAGAAGCACAGTGGAAATTTGCCTGCATTTTATGACACATTGTCCTCAGTGACAGCAGCGTTCCCCGGGAGAGTAAATGTCAAAGTGACATTGAGTGAGCATCAAGCCAGTCTGTGTGTGCGTGTGCGTGCATGCATGTGCGTGTGTGTGTGCGTGTGTGTGTGTGTGACCTAGTCTGCGCGTCCCCTGTGACTGGAGCTGGCTGGCTAACTGTTCCCAAGCTGTCAGCAGACATTGACTCACAATGCTATACACTCAGCAGCGACACACTGACTCACCGAGCTCCGTCCATCCATCAAACTCACAAACACATTCAAAAGAAACTTCAAATCCCAAATGAACTGACTTAACCTGGTTTCACCTTCCTGGACTGACGTCGCTCAGACAACAGCAGACCACACACCTGCAGAACTCCCCCGTCTGAGGTGCTTCTTGGACATCGTATAGCACCCAGATATTAACTGGCTGTTAACCGTACAACTGACACTCGTCTTTAACATCTTATATGTCTCGCCGAAGTTTGAAGATATTTTCATGTATATAAAACGTCCTCTTGAACTGAAGTACAGATATTGTTGGCGGTCTTTCCCCTTCAATAGCTTTCCTTAATATCAGGCGCTGCTCAGCACTCTCACCTCCTACGGATGTGACAACAGTCTATCGCGCTATCAAACCGACGGAGTATTTGACTGTGAAATTTCGCTCGTCTGGTTCTGAAGACAAAACTGCTGAACGTGTATTTTTAGCAGCCGCTATTCCCACTTTGATAAAGTGTTATGTTCAAGCAACACGGGTGAACCGCGGACACACGGATTCATGCGGTATCGGCGGCACGTGATAAACCACAACACTGACAGACGATTCTTATCTCGCCCAAACGTCCTTTTTAAAAGTGTGTTTGGGAGCCTGAATCCCAGTCTAGCGTTCTCCCAGAGATCTGTGTCAGTGTTGTTTAAACTCAGCAGACAGCACTGTACAAATATAGCTGAGTAACTTGGCCTACTGCAAATAGAACAGAACTGAATTTAATCAAATCAACACAACATGCTCCATGTTCCAACATTCCCCCTCTGGCAGCACCGCTCCGCCTGCTTCCTCTTCCACTTCCTCTCTCTCTCTCTCGCCTCCTTGCAGATGGTAAAACACACATGTCGAGTGCGCACAATTACCTTATTAGTTCACTTTCCCCCTTGCCTTATCCAAAAAACCCTTACCTTAACTTTCTGGATATAATTGCTTCATGTGTCATTATTTCATCATTGAAGACTCAGCTGTCTTTTTGCAACAACAGGCAGCATGAAGCTGGGCCTGCATCCCATGACACACAAGGAGAGTTTATGAGATCCCTGTGGAAGTGGTGGTGGGGATACGTGTGTGTGTGTGTGTATGTGCATGCACCACCTCAATTATGCAGCAGTCGACCGACCGGCCATCCAGGCTGGTCCAGACGGGGTGAAGCAGCAGGCTGGTGAGCAGAGGGAACCGCAGTGGCAGTGCAAACAGACCACAGTCAGACCACATCACAGCTGCCATTTACTTAACTGCAGGGAGGGAAAGGAGCAAAGAGGAAGGAGGAGATCACAGTGTGGATGGCGAGGGCGACCGGTAGAACGGCAGGGGAGGAGGATGAAGGAGGAAGATTTGAAGGAGGAGGAACAGAGCTGAGGGAAAGTCTGAGATGTAGGACGAGAGAATGTGAGTAAGGGAGAGGGATGAAGTAAGAACAGAATGTCATGAGGAGGAAGAAAAGGAAAGTTTCACACAGCAAATCCCCAATTTGAGCACTTCTAAAAAAATGAAGCTTCCCTTGCTCTGCATCTTCTTCGGCGTCCTCTACCCCGAGCTCTATCTGAGCTCCTCATCCTATCTCTGAGGCTGAGCCCGGCCACCCTACAGAGGAAACTCTTTTGGTCTGCTTGTATCCGCGACCTCATTCTTTCAGTCACCACCCAAAGCTCATGACTATAGGTTCGGGTTGGAACATAAACTGAGTAGTAAATTGATAGCTTTGCCTTCCGGCTCAGCTCCTTCTTCACCACCACAGACCTAAACAGCATCACTGCTGACACAGCACCAATCCAGCTGACTCTCCATCTCACCCCCGAGGTACTTGAACACCTTCAGGGAAGCGACTCAACCCCAACCTGGGTAGCTCCACCTATCAGATCATTCTTCTGCTTCCTGCTGCATTCAGATCTATTTCCCTGTGTTGCGCTTGCCTCCACGTAACATCAGAGTTCCTAACATCGAGCAAACCTATCATTTTACAGCGTGACATCTGTGTATTTATGAAGTCATGCAATCGGCTTTGAACGCTCCCCACAGACCAGAGCCGGAGAACTAAAAAACATTTTTCAGAAATCACTGAGAGAGAATTCAGATGTAAAAAAAAACAAACCCCAAATACGACTAAATGTCTTCCCGTGCAGGAGCAGCAGATCAGACCGAAACCTTGGTCCCTGTGCAACAGTGCAGGGGAATAATCCTTTCAATTTTTAATACCGGCAACAAAGAGAAAAACAACAAAATTTGACTTTTGAAGTACATGCTGGCAGCAATATATTTATGAAGCGCACAGAGGGACCGGCATCAGAGTCACGGTGTTTAGAAGACTTGACTACAAGCAGACCATTATCTTGTCATTGGCACTCACTGTAATGCTCGCTTTTAGGGTTGAGCTCAGATAAATGCAGCAAGAAATGAAAAGCGGGGCGTGGAGGGTCCAGCCTAAACAGAGGAAAATAAGGATGCTGAAAGGGAACACAGACAGAGAGAGAGGAGGACTTAAAGAAAAGGGGAATCAGAGTGGGTTTCATGGCGTGAGGAGGAAGCCACGTCACTATTGCAGCGAGTTAGCCTGAGGTGTTTTCATACTTGAGCTGGCACTGATGGATGAAGGTTGTAAGCGGATGAATTAGTGATGAGGATCAGGATGAAAGTGCTTTCCACAAACAACAGGGCCGAGCAGACGCAGCCGGGGCACATGAGATAGGTAAGGCTTTGTGTGGAGTGACGGACGGGGACGGGCCCGGCCGTGAACCCGTGAACAGTCAACACGTATCGTACACGCCAACAACACCGTCTGCAGACCGCTCGGTGTGTACGAGTTCCTCTTCAAGTTGAAGTTTTCAAGGACCAGCTGCATAAGAACAACCGAGATTAAACTCTGAAACCAATAAGGCAGCGTTGGTATTGGCTCATCTGAAGCCATGTGGGCGGCAGCATCCGATCACATTCATGCAGGTGTCCTTTTCAGAGCTCTCCATCTCACGGCCGTCTGAGGTGGATGGAATTTGCCAGTCGTCATTGATATACAACGTGTGACCTGTGTAAATATCGTAGGTCTCCTTGACAAGTGAGCAAACTCCGTCTGCTGAGGAGGCCTGTGTGTGTGTGTGTGTGTGCGCGCCGCAGCTGAAAGCTCTGGAAATCCTGTCGACGGCGAGTAGACCTTGAGTTTTTCCACACTTACCTATTCATCCGCCCGACGGTGTCACGGTGAGTGAAATGGTGAGAAATGAAGAGAAGCAGAGAGAAATGTCAGGCATAAATATGAAAGGAGAGAGAAAAAAAAACTATTAGAAAAGGAAGGAGAAAGGGAAGAAAAAAAAAGAGCTGGTTTGTCTTCTGGCTGCTGGAAGAGGAGGAGGAGGAGGAGGAGGAGGAGGAGAGGGGGGCAGGCTGCAAATAGAGGTGGAGAGAGGGAGGGGAAAGAGAGCAATGGCACTTGCTAAATGAATTTGGCTTTCAGCGATGGGGAGTCGACTCCACTGCTGTGCCAGTAATGTGTTTGTGGGATTGTTTTACTGAATTCTTGAGGTCCAACAACCAGCAGCCCGCGATATTTGTGAGGTCTGAAAGGTTTGTGGGGACACAAGGCTGCACCCCATAAAGTTAGAATAGCTGTTGGAGGGTTAAGACTCAGTTTCTAGGGTTGTGTGTGTGAGTGTGTGTGTGTGTGTGTGTGTGTGTGTGTGTGTGTGTGTGCAAACAATACAAATCCTCTTATATAAACATGTACACGACTGCCAGCATGTTGAAGTGTGTGAGTGTCTTTCACCACACACGTGTGTGCATGTGTGTCCACTGCCAAACGTGCCTCCCCTGTGTGTATGTGTGTGTGTGTGTGTGTGTGTGTGTGTTTGTGTGTCTTCTATCTAACACGGTTGTTGGTTTTTTTGCAAAAAACGTGTGCGAGAAACATTAGTGTGTTTGTACACGCTACACCTTTTATACCGGCAGCAGAATAATGTTCCGAAACGAAGGTGTGTCAGAAAGAGACAAGATGAGTGTGCGTGCGTGCTGGTGTGTGTGTGTGTGTGTGTTTCTTTTAGGTGTACTGTCACCAGGATTGGAAGTGACAGGCAGGAAGTATCAGAGGCAGCTGGGTAACAGCCCACTAACCACACAGAGGAGAGCGCTGCACTGAACAACATCATCAGTGGGGGTGGAGGGAGGGTGGAGAGCGAGGGGGGAGGAAGAGGAGGAAGGAAAGATTGAAAAATCAAAGAAGAAAGAGGGCAGAAGGAAAATAGGAAAGTTGTCGAAGCTTTTATTCAACCAAAGAAAACAGACTTCAGAGAAGAATTCCATGTTTTTAATCCAGAACAGTTGTGGGTTAAAGGAGTCATTCATCATCCTCATTGACTGCTTCAAATGGGGGTTGAAGATGAAGATAAATCTCACATACTTGCTCCTTTCGTCCCATGTGGAGTTTGACTAGTAGCAACATGGAGGCAGTTTTCGAAGCAGGTAACTATGTTGGTAACTATGAACTGGATGGACGGACGGAGCGATGCAATAAGGGAAGAGGGAGAAAGACGGGAAGTAGTTATGGTGAGAAAATAGTGAAATCCAGTCAAGTAGGAAGACGGAGTCCCTTCAGGCTCCATTAGTGAACAAACAGA
>CAAKHC010000208.1:0-11577 GCA_901007825.1 Macroramphosus scolopax
CTGGAGAGCTGAAGTTCAACTTGTGTGTGTGTGTATATATATATATGTGTGTGTGTGTGTGTGTGTGTGTGTGTGTGTGTGTGTGTGTGTTGTATTTCTTGTGGCTCAGTAAGATCTGTGCGTAGCTCCGTTGAACATTACAAGTGATGCAGAGCATAGAACATTTTGAAGGTAACCTCTGATCCTTTCGGAGACTGATCACCTGTCTGAGCCGCAGTGAGACTCCTTGTTCTTTCCAGTTCCGTCTCACTGTTTAAAACCGTCTAGAGAACGATACAACCCTCGGCCTCATCAAGCACTTTCAAAGCCAGAACAACAAGCGCCAAAATACAGGGTGGTCAATCTGAAAAATCCTTGTTCTCGGAAAGCTGACACTCGAGACAAAAGCCTTTCAGCGGACAGGCGGTGCTCCAAGGTTTACTGAGTATTTGTATCATCTCCATCACCTTTATCATCAACTCTCTGCATCCAGTTCATTCCGGGCTGAGATTGGTCACTGAGGAGGAACAGTCATCCTCTCCCGGCTGCACGCCGCCACAGTAGATACTTTTCACATTGCTCACAGCTGCTAATACCAGAATTCACACCCCTACTTTCCACACGGCCATCGGGGGCGATAGCCTGCGCTAACGTCCCTGCAGAGTCCTGCTACCTTCTAATATGTGCACCAGTCCAACATTTCTCTTTATAACGAATAACAGGGAGAACAAAGCTTTAGTCCATTAAAACCATTTGCTCTTGTGCGTTCACACTCGTTTGTCTTTTGAACCGAAGGCCGCCTGCTCCTCTTCAATCCAGGTCGGCTGCTGATACCTTTTGATGTTCCAAAGCAAATCCAGAGATATTAAGGAACCACATAAAATCCTCTGATTCAATTTACAGTTCTTTTAACTTGAGATTTAATTTCACGTTTTCATTTTTACAACAAAGAGGTTTATGTACGATGAATGTTGAACTAACGAGGCAGCTGCTCGGCAGTCGGGCACATTTTTTCTTCACAAAGTAATCAGTTTCCCAGTGGGTGATGTCTTCAGAGATCAGATGTAAGGAACGAAGACGCTATCCTTAATCCTCCTCATCAATCCAGCATGCGTGTGCCGCGGACGGGATGAGCAGTCGACTTGCATACTTTGCTGACAGCATCAGTGAATACCCATAAACCCGTTGAAAAACAAACATAAACAGCCAGGCCCAGGGGGCTGCGCCAGCCAAGACTGCATACCTCCAGCTTGGGAAAGCAGAGCCCCGGCTCAAGCGCAGGAGAGCCTTTTTATTGGTGTGAGGTAGATCACACAGTGCAGGTGCGAGCGGGCTGCATGTGTGCAGATGCATGTCGGTGTGTGGGTGCAGGTGCACGACTGTTGTTTGGTCAGCAACTGGAAGGAATGGAGGTCAGGAGCAGGGCTCTTTGTCTAGAAGAGAGGCTGTTTATTAAACGTAGATGCTGCATGTTGTTTCTCTGTTTCAGCCCGTCCTCACATGGCGTGCTGACCGTTAACAACCGGTACGGCTGCTGTTTGAGTGCACATGTGCGAAGATGTCTCGTTTCAAATTAGACGCTCATGATTGCTGTTTGGGTTTGGACTTGTTGCTACACTTTACAGAAACATGAGAAAGCCAAGAGGTCGCATCTTTAATCGTAATTTGTGGGATACTTTAGGAAATCAATCACTGAGGGTTGAAGGAGATGAGGCAAGATTAGAGAAAACTCATGTCAAATATCAAAATAATTCCAATTTTGTGGAATGAAAAGTGTGTTTTTCTTCAATTATCTGTCTACTGGACTCTGGATTTGGATTTTGTCTAATCTCAGTTGGCGGGGTCGTCCAGCGGTGTTAACGAGAGATTAAACTATTTCCCCTCGGCGTTACCTTGTTTGACTCTTCATGTCTGGCAACAGTCTTCTCGTCCACAGCAGGCGCTCTAATTCTGTTGTAGTTTCATATCCTAAACCGAAGAAAAAAAACGGGGTCGAGTTATTATTTTAGACTTCAGAAAGCTCCTTCAGAGCCCCACAATATGTTATGTAACCTTCTTCACAGGATGAGAATTACTCTGGATGAGTAAACTTAATGCTCTGTGTACAACCGGTGCAGTTTCCCTTTATGAAGTGTTTTTACTTCAACTGATGTACTCGCTATGAACTCTATTGATTTGAAGACCTTTACAATGACGTGAGTCTGCAGTGGTGCTCTCATTGTCATCACAGCAGCAGAATAAAACCACAGTTCCTGCAACATGCTGCGATGACTGTCAGCACTCAGACCGAGTGTTCGACTGACAGCTGGTCAGAAGACAATTAGACAATTGTACCTATAGCAACAAATACTTGGAAGGATTTGTAACTATACATCAAAGACGCTGGATTTACGTCCCAGCTCAAGCAGAAGATCCATCAATTGTCATTATATACTTATTATTTCCCTGTAAACTCTTTCCTTTACAGACTCTACATGTTACAGGCCACTGACTGATGACTCTACAAAATGTCTTACACATGTCGGGACGTCTGATGATTGCATGATCAGCGAATTCATTTCATGCCCAATTACAGGGCGTTGTAATCAACGTAATGAAACCCAGTGGAAGTCCAGCTGAGTGATTTCAGGCCAGTGAGTTCCACGCTCGGAACGTCACGCATTGTTTCTTTTCCCTCGACGATCCTCCTGACAGTTGTAGTTTATGAGACGTGTTTGCATGCATGTCGTTGTTTAGTCCACCAAGGGAACTTGCTCAATGTAAATTCTGCACGTTAGAGTTATGGCCCTCTGTAAGCCTCCACATTATCTAGACACAGAAACATTAGCCTCTCCTCAACCACATGTTTAATCCTTCCCTTTGATATGAACAAGTGTGTGGTCTCCGTTCTAGTATGCCGTGGTGGCGTGGACTCCATTGTGATGTGGGAAGGACACACACACTTCCATACCTCCTGGGAACAGCAGAGACAGCTGACTGTTCTGCAGCCAGGATGTAGCGTTAGTGACAAACAAGGAATGTTGTTAATCAGATTTGGAGCCATTTCCGAAAAAAGGGAGAAAATCCCTTTTTTCCCCGTACTTGCACTTTAACTTTTGATTTCTTACGCCACTTCAAAAGAAAAATAAGGAAGTCATCCTTCACATTAATCTTGTATTTAACCGCCTGACGACCATCTGAGGAGGAAATTAGATTATAGCATGGTGTGAAAAACAAAAGCTTTTCATTGACTCCATCAGGTCTTAGTTTTTCCCAGGGGGACTAATTCATACCTAGTGAATGAAAAGAAAGTAACAAATTAAGAAAGAAAGACGTGTCCCTTGTTGATGAAAGAGTACTGTACATGGCACCTACATAGTAACAGACTTAGTTTGTAAATACAAGCTAATAATGAGGTGAGGCAGCTGAATAGTTTAACAACTGTTAGGAGATAAAAAGCTGTGCTGACATCAACTGTACATGCAAGGAGGTTCTTATCAAAGTATGATGCAAATTAAATTCTATCCTCTTCAATAAGAGCATTACTAAATCACCTGTCCTGTTGTCTTCCTTGACAAAGACATATACTAGATCTTAAGCTCATGACTTGGTTTGATTCACTATCCGCCTCCGAAGCTGCAGATCATCATTTCATGCAGCAAATCAAATCTAACATAAAGCAGTCATGTGGCATCGGGGAGATTTTCTGCCCCTTATTATATAACTTGAAACATCTTATTTACATTGAGACAGTGTGGAGCAACTTCAATACTCTTTGTTAAAGGATGAAATCCAGATGTTGCCCTAATAATAATGTCTCACAGCATGTGGAAGCAGGGGTGTGGCTGGAGGTTTTGTGCCCCATGAAACCACAAAATATTGGGCCCCATCAACAATCTAATATTATGTTCTAGGGGCGGGCGATACGGCAAAAAGCTCCTACTTAATTTAATATCACAGTAATGTATATATCATAAAACAGTAAAATGAATGAAAGGTTATACTTTATAAATGATCTGGACAAGCTAGCGGGAAAAATCTTACCATAAAGTTTGGGATGTACTGTAGGGAAGTGCTAACTTACTTAGCAACAGTTGAAGGTTAAACCCTCAAGAGAAGGGGTGCATTCCTTTTTATTTTCTCCACTTTTATATTACTGTTAAGTTAAGTATGTTAACTGAAACAGCATGAGAGATGGCATTCGCTAAATCCTGATTATCGCACAAAAGTATTACCTCTGCTTGTTAAAAGTACGTAGCAGTACCCAATTAACCCGGCCGTTGGTGACCAACTTTCATGGGCCTGTTACGTCTGTGGTTGGCCCACCATCAATCCTTCTTTCCCATCCAATGTTTGTCTCGTGACAGAATGCCAAACAATCATGATTGATGACACAGCTTTACAATAGAGGCCCGTACATGTATGTTCTTACGTATGTAAGTTTGTGTTGCATTGTTTGTTGCTGTTGTGTACAAGGGAATAATGAGCCCATCGCATGTTGGCGTGGCGCTGGCTCACGGAGCTCCCTCTCTCTCCGTCTCACACACACACTGACGCAGCCAGGCCAGTAATGAATCTCCATCTGTGCATGTAAGAGTGTTTCCTTCAAAACAGTGATGTCATTCATGTCAAGGTGCATTTTCCTGTTAGATAAACAGAGCAGACGTTATTTCCAGTACATAGTGTCCAAACTAACGCTCCCTTGTGATATCAGGTCACAACAAATTATAAATTACAACACACGGACAACGTCACCATATATAGTTTGGAGGTGGATTTACAGCTCAATGTTTGTTCAATGTAGCCGAGATATCTGGTTGGGGTTAGGACTTGGTTAGATGTACCTGTAGATACCTGGTTGGCGTTAGGACTTGGTTAGATGTAGCTGTGGATACCTGGTTGGGGTTAGGACTTGGTTAGATGTAGCTGAGATACCTGGTTGGGGTTAGGACTTGGTTAGATGTAGATTTTAAAACGCTCCAATACGATACGATCCATATGTACACAGTTTGCAGGTCTATGAACAGCCAAACAGCCAAAGTCTTACATAGTTGAAACGGTGAGGAACAAAGGAAGAACATCTAAAACCCTGCAGGACTGACCTGTGATTGGAAGTGTAACTGAAGTGCATTAACACTAATATGAGGCGTAGGTGTTGAAAAGACTTGCATATATTATTACATGTACTTACTTTGATATCCTGGTTATAATTCAGCAACCCTTTAGCAAATTTATTTCCAGACAAATCAGGGACTTCTAAAGGTGTGAAGCAGAATATGTCTGGCTTCACTCTGAACTCCACACTGAGCCATTAGGAGAGTTAAACTTTATTGCTTTGACTTTGGTAGACGTAATCCACAGATTTGTTTATTACCTGTGTTACATCTCTTCTCTTTACCCTCCATCAACTGTATAGGCATGAACAAATAAAAGTGATTATTCTTGAACCAAATTCTTTCTTCTTGTTCCACTGCTGCAGGTCAGGCTGGAACAGATTCCCTGCCAGTGACGATTAAAAAAGGCCATTTTGCTAATGGTGTAATGGTTGCACAATAGGGGTTGCATTTCACTCACTTTATGAGTGGTGGTAGGGGAGCTCAGTGTTTCTTGTAAGAGGAATTGAACCTCGCTAGCTGTGAGGTATCCCGTCAAGGTATCAACGCCAAGCCTTCGTGCGACACCCTGCTGTTTCAGCCTCCGCTCATCGTCATCACTCCTGTTGGCTGTCAGGCTGAATAATGTCCTTCAAGATTCAAACTTCTATCCTCGAAGATAAAGCTAAAGAAAACATACATCGTTCTCCCTTAAAACTTAAAGAAAGGGCCGCCGAGTGGTTGTTAAAGTGAGATGACTCCTCTGGGAATCATTCACTAAGCTGTTTTTTTGGGCTCTTCTGTAAATCTTTGATGTCCTGCGTGCCGCATCAGGATGTAAAACGGTCCAATAATGATTTTCGACAAAGGGAGTATGTGAGTTTCTCTCCACAGGTTTAGGTTATTAATGTTATTTTGAGCAGCGCATGTCTCCAGCAATAGCTCTAGTTACATGTTAGATGTGTTTGCTCTTGATTATGGGACGTCGGGCAGGTCTGAATCCATTTGTTTTACACTCTTTAAGATGCCAGATGGGTGGGGTTCACCACATCCGGACAGTTCAGACAGTATTCAGTAAGCTAGAAACCGCAGTGTGTAAGAAAGAAAGAGTGTAAGAATGTTGCCAGGAGCTTTGTTGGTAGTTTGAACTCGTTTGTCTGGTGCTACAATCCACACCTCACTCCTCTGCTGATTGAGTTATTATTCAGATTTTCCCTGCCGACTTCATTTCTGTAGTTCGGTATTGTAGTGAAGAACTAATATAAACCCAATACGGTCCCAGAGAAACGTCTGTCAGACTGGATCAGACCTGAGAGGTGCCGGTGATGGACTGCAGAGTCTGAGTCAGCAGATTATATAGGTCGGGTTTACTATACCGACGGAGGCCTGGAATTTATAAGCTTCTCTCTCTCTCTCTCTCTCTCTCTCTCTCTCGCTCTATTAGGGGAGTTACATATTTGGACGGCAGTGTTAGTCAATCCGTCCAACAGGTTGTTACATATCAGAATCCGGTTGCCTTGAAATTTAGTATTTTAGATTTATGATACTGAGTGCAATGACAATCTATATCACTGTTCATGCACCAATCAGGATGAAACGCATCAAAAAGTAACTATTTGACCTTAGAAAAACAGCCTCAACATCACTCTTTATATTGACTTGTAACTGGCGTCTCCTTCATTACCAATCCACACCTCAGAGGTCTGTCCCGTGTCACATGGAGGGACTCGTCAGGTCCGGTCAGGACTGGTCAGGACTGGTCAGGACTGGTCAGGACTCGTCAGGTCCGGTCAGGACTGGTCAGGACTGGTCAGGACTGGTCAGGACTTCTGACTGGCAACAGAAACCAGCTCAGAAGTTTGGACAATTTCAGTCGCAGTAACTTTAACACGAGTAAGTTGAGCTTCCTAGTTACTTTTACTTTATTGGGTAATATATAACATGCTATTATATTTTGAACGCTCTTACCTTTCGCCTCACAATAGTTTACTTTATTTAAAATCTTGAAATCCTGAATTCAACTAAAAACAAAAACCACCTATAAAGTGATCCACGCTATAATCTGCCAGAGTCTCTGGTTTCCCATTTATGGGACTCGAGTCTGTGGGTGGAACACTATGACTAACAAATTATTATGTGGGAGACTTGGTAGGAGCGTTTATTTCCACTTACTAGACAATGCAGTCTCAATCTGTGATTTAATGCTTTATTATGACAGCGGAGGTAGAAGGGCTGCATCCATTAAGGCTGTGAGTCAGGGAGGTGGACGGAGGGCTCAGTCTGTGGGCAGAGACCAGACTCTGTGGCTCTTAACCTGGACGACCGGACAGATAAACCCCCATCACTTCTTTAGATTGCTTACAGATTGAAGCGCTCTCCATTCACAGCCGTCTGGCTCAGGCCTGTTCACTCCCTCTATCCCTCTATGGTGGAAGAAACAGGTAATAGCAAGTGTTACGGCTCTGTACTCCACCTGTATAACAAAATAAATGAAATGATATGTTCCTTTACTCAGGGGGAAAAAACACATGATGCAAATACGTGTTCCAAATAGAGAAGTATTTCTGTCCCCCAGCGGAGCCAAGAGCAGGACACTGGAGTTAAAAAAAGAAATGATGTGCTGTGTTTTCCTCCCCGTATGCCACATCATGATTTAGTTTTACCCTGAGCTGTCTGACAAGAGTGGTTTTTTTGTGTGTGCTTCAAGGCCAAGGCTGAAATAACATTAAACTCTCCAGCTTGTTTTGGAAATATTGTTACGGTGCGGAAAGTTGGATTCGAAAAGTATCATTACCTTGTTTAAATTTTGTGATAGGATTTTTTTTTCTCCTGACAGGAGTATCAACGTTTCACTGGACGAGTTGAAGCAGCATCTCTCTACATTTAGTTCTTGTTTTTAAAAGAGTGTTTAATGTGGGGGACAAACCTGTGACCCTTTAGTTTCAGGACAAAGCTGGGACCACCCTGTAAACCCGTCACTGAACCTCCTGATTTCATC
This sequence comes from Macroramphosus scolopax, assembly GCA_901007825.1. Classification (NCBI taxonomy): domain Eukaryota; kingdom Metazoa; phylum Chordata; class Actinopteri; order Syngnathiformes; family Centriscidae; genus Macroramphosus; species Macroramphosus scolopax. The sequence goes on from CAAKHC010000208.1 coordinate 8,050, forward strand.
GACCAGATACCGAAGCTCCGGTATCTTTTTCTATTTCAGGAACCGTCTAATCTTTCTCCTTGCAGATAATAGAGTATCTTCTTTTTCTGACAGCTGCGACAGCCACGATAACAACCACGACCAACTCCACTGTTTCTGTAAAACTCTTGTAACAAGCCTCATATGAAGAAAATGATCTGTTTTGGACATAAGTAACATTAGATCACCGAGTCGGCAGATTTTTACCCTTAATTGAATTTTGCAGTTAGTTATTGAATAGCAAGTATTTAGAATTTACTGTTCATAATTTTCATTACAACTGTCGGCACTGGCAGATGATATCTGGTGTCTGTCAAGCGAAAAACCAAAGAGGACCGTTTTCCTCACGTATTGTAATTCCTGAAATAACAACTTGAAATCTCAGCGTCAATTCCAGATTGTAGAAAGAGAAAGATATTTCCCAGAATATGACAAGGTCTGTTAAATTCAAGTAGCGAGAAGCTGTCAGTGCGGTTGAATGTGTCTTATTCATTTTTTACTGTCATGCCAGTAGCGTGGCTGTACGATTGCCCGGTGTGTGTGTGTGTGTGTGTGTGTGTCCAATACTTTATTCCAGGCAGTCGTATCCTAGCAACTACTGGATGGTTTGCCATGACACCGGTATTGATCATAATCCACTGGTACAGATGTTCATGGATGATAAATAGTATCCACTCTGGACGATGTGCGAGGCGATTACCCATCAGCCTCGGCTGCAGAAGGGACGGTTCAGAGACGAGACAACCAACAAGAGTCATTTCTGACTGAGACTGTATTTGAGTGCTTCATCCTTAGTAACAATTAGCTGGCATGTTAATCACCAAATTAAAACCGTGAGAATCATTCACAGTGTTTTACGATGACGTAAGCGTTTAGCTCAGAGCTAAGCCGTGTGTTCAGTCGAGCTGCGAGCACTGCTGCGCTTATAACATATTCATCAACATGCCCCGAAAAACACAGCGACGCTTTGTGCACAGCAGAACGTTCAGATACTTTCCTTTTACAAGAGATTAGTGTGAGTGTCCATTGATGTATGAAAGTCTACATTTGGCAGACAGTAGACGCAGAATTTTATTGGAAGGTGTAGCAGAATAAAAAGGTTGGAAAGGGAAAGAACTCCGACATGATGATGGATCGGACTGGCATCCTTATAATAATAAAACTGATACAAAGGCACGCAAACTGTGGATGAACAGTAATGCGTTAACAGAGAAACAAACTAGATTGCCATCCAGTTAATCTGTTTAGATTTACGGAGCACGTCCTGGTGATTCATTTGTATACTGCATCCAGTTGAAGCTGATTCATGACGTCAGCGGTTTGGCTTCGTTACCATCTACACTTTCAGGTCTGGTTCGAGTCTGTCTGATTGCTCTTTATATGTTTGGATTAAATCTGTCTCCAAGCAACATTTTCAATGTTATTCAAAATAAAGTTGTTTTCTTTTGTTTGGGATGTGGAGGAAGGATGACAGAGAGAAAAACGGTGCTTGTGTGCATCCACATGTGCCTGCTTGCTGTTAATGACTTTGAAGAATTTGCCTCAGATTGTCTGATAGGAGTTGGCAAGTGAAGGATGGAAACTGTGCCCTTTTCTTGCTGGCTGCATCCCATTTTCCACCTCCTGCTCCCCCCCCCACCACCTGCCCTTAAAGAGATCTGCTGTGTCACATTCAGACTCTCACAAGGACTCGAGTGAAAAATGCATATTTTTGTCTTTACACAGCGGATTTGTCTGCTTAAGGAAAACAGCCACACATTTGTAATCATCACTTAAATCAGACTAATCAGTTCACTCCCTGTGTTTTCTTCTAACCGTTGAAACCGTTTCAGCAGGAGTTGGCGCAGGTCGGCTGCTGGGCCACTTCTTCACAGCAGCAGATTCTTGTGGAGCTCCGAGCGTAGCCACTCTCTCTCTCTCTCCTCGCTAATCCACGACTCCATCCTTCTGGCAGAGTTTGTGATCCACTGAGATCCTTTAGACCTTAAATATATTTGAGGCTGCATTGTATCCAGGAACCATTACAGCTGTCAGACGGAGGGCCGTCGTCCAACAGTCGAGTAGAAACGACTCACTAATAGATCATGAGTAAAGATCTGGGCAGAGGTAGAAGATGGATTCCCATTGCGGCTCGACTCCTTTCTAACTTAACTCAGATTCAACTTGTCTTCAGCACAAAAATCAATTAGCTTCTAAATTTGGGTTTTGATGGAGAGCAACTCGCAGGCTTGTTACATGAGTGTTAACAAAGAAGTGCAGCGACTTAAAGATGTTCTTAGGAATGTAGAAGTGTTTAATGCAAAATGGGCAAATGATCCGTAGGTCGTATTTGTACGTTAGTTTGGCCAAATGTCAGATTCAGCTGAAAGCAGCCTTTGTTCAATTGTTCAAATGGGAAATGAGAAAGTAAAGAAGCCAAAACGACATAAAAAAAAACAAAAAACAGACAGGCTCATTGACGGAACAAAACAGTTAAAATAAAAGTTACTGTTCCATCGTGTTCAAATGTAGCAGTTGTGTCTTGTAAAACCTGAAGTGGAATCTGTCGTAACAAACTCACAACCACCGGCGGACACGCTAACAACGGAGCTAACTACATTTGTTGCTGTATTTCTTTGCAGTGGCTGATTGGAGACAGAGACAGTCACTGTGGGGTCATCTGCTCACGAACACAGGGGAAGCCGGTGTGCGGCTCAGACGGGCGGAGCTATGAGACCGGCTGCGAGCTGCAGAGGGCGCGCTGCAAAGATAAGACACTGACATTGGCTCACCGTGGCCGGTGTCGAGGTGAGACTGGGCCAGGAGCTTATCGCTCATCGGTTGTTCCTCATCGATCTGTCTACAGTGTCATCATGGTTGGAAGTGTAGACCCACTCATCACGTGTCCTGATTGGATGAACTGATGAATGTGTTGCTTCCAAAGCTTCTAGCAAGCTATAAAATGATTGTATACTTGTCAATAAAACAGTTGACAGTGGATGTCAGTGGAAGGTGTTTACCATCACATGATTCCACTATTGAAACTGCTTAATGTTTCTGTCTTTCAGGGAAGAACTGGGTGAGAATCGATCAGTCGCCAGTGGCTCCGGCACCAACTTCCCCACCTGAGGGGCGAGATTTGGAGATAAAAGGTAACCAAGGACACCGAACAGAGGGAATAATGGTCCTGTAGATAATGTGTGATTGTGATGTTGGTAGTATTACTAGATGCTGAACGGGGACATGGCTCTCTATGGCCTGAATATGATGATATACCGAGCTGGAACTTCCCCTGTAGACTTCAGTGTTCTGCACACTTAGACAGCAACAGAAAACATTATCAACTTCAGATTCAAAAGCATGTCTTTGATTTTCCGCCTCTCTGTTGGCGTGTAAGTTCTTACAGACCAGGATCACACACTTCCTGCATGTCTGGATTCCAGCTACTCAACAAAAGCAGAGATTGATAGGTCTAGAGTCAAGGTTGGAACTTGGCATTTCTCCCCCCCCCCCCCCCCCCCCCCCCCCCCT
>CAAKHC010000208.1:17394-31457 GCA_901007825.1 Macroramphosus scolopax
CGATTGTGTTGATATAATTAAATCGGAGAACAGATCAACTGCGAAGAAAGGAACTGCTGTAAACGGAGGATAAATATTTAGTTTTCTTATAAATTCTTCAGAATAAAAGTCCTCCATTTCTTTAAAGCAATCAGGTTGGGTTTTCATCTGTATCTTAACACAACATCACTGCTCATGTCTTTGGTCCGGGTGTTCTGTCAGCGAGCAGCGAGCCCCAGCGAGTGCAAACTCCAGGCTAACATCATGTCGTGTGAACTAGTCATGACAGAAGTGGTGTTAGCGTGCTCAGCATCTGTCATCGCCGTACTTAACATGGAAAATCAGAAATTTGTTTCAAAATTGAAGCGATAATATCTGTTCATATTTCTGCCTTATTAACTCTTGTATCTGATTCACAGTTCAACCACATTTGGCCAGTTTCACCTCGACTGTTTCAATTTGCTGATTTGATTTAAGGACAACTTACTATTTGTTAACCAAATCCAATCAAAGTTCTCTGTGGTTTGCTTTTGATTGACTTATTTCCTAAGGAATGTTCCAGATGCTACAAACCTGCACGCGGGTGAGTATTCTAGGTAGCTGTACTCACAGCATTATCTAAGATCTTATACAGGATCTAGTTTGAATATTTACTTTCTTTTAATGAAATGAGGACGTAAGTTAGGGTCACGAAACGTGCTAAGATACGAGTACAAGGAAATATTTTTAGTTTTCCTCTTTTTAAATCACACAATAATGAAGCTGTGGAGAGACGAGGGCAGTGAGAATAAAATGTTTGACGTCAGTTGAATAAAGGGCTGTAATCTCCCGGTATGTTCGTAAGTCGCTAGCTCCGTCTAGCTAAGAAAGGTTGCAAATAAATGTCTGATTTATTAAGTTTGAAAACTCATGAAAGAAACAGCGTTCTTGTTGGACCAGCCAACTGATGGACTGTCCCAACCAGCATTACCCTCGTTAGCGGGGCGACATTATTTGACAGACAGGAACGATGGAGTTCACACTCCTCTGTGTTTGGATTAGCAGTCTGTGGGCCTTTTGGTCTCTATCAGCACATCTTACACCTGCACAACACTCATGCGGGCAGGAGTGAAGGGTTATCTGATGGTGGGAGGGTCTTCTTCAGTGAGTGTACGGCTGTGGATGTGTGTTTGAGGATGTTCTTGGTCCTTACAGTGTGACTGTGAGAGTGTGCTACTGAGAAAGCCTGTTCATGTGTGAGGAGTTGATTTAATGCGTGTGCAGGAACATTTGAAACATGTGGGTGGTCGTCTTCTGTTTTTCTACTATTCAATCTGTCTCTCTGTCTGTTTTTCTATCTATCTTGGCCGGGCCATGTGCAAATCCCAACCATTCAACAGTTCTGGAGAGTAGATTGTATTAACCTCAATAATGGTAGTCTCTTTCCGTTTCTTTCTCACTCTCAATCCAGACGATGGCTCCAAGCCTACGCCTACCATGGAGACTCACGTCCCCCCCGAGGGCGATGGTAAGTGTCCCATGACTACACCTCCACTCTCCTACATAATCAGGCCCTGTTCAGACCTGGCATTAACATGCGTCCTGAGTGATCCGATCGTGAGTGGCCAGCTCACCGCTCTCATTATAATGCGTCTCCACATGCCGATTTCATTTCCCCGCTCTATATGCAAATACATGATTACATCATTTCTGTTTGCGGAGCCCAAATGCAGCGTTGTAGTTAACCATCCTGCACGAGCTGGTCAAATTTATTACCTGCAATCAGTAATAAAATACTGATTGTAGGGAGAGAAAGTAAGACGGGCTGCCGGGTGAGTTAGTTAACAAGAGAGAGGCTCAATGTGCTGTCAATTCAATCCATAACCCAGCTGATCAACCTCCGAATATGGTCTGAGCGATCGTCCTCACTTAGAGCTGTCGACTTGTGATCGGGTCACTCAGGATGCATGTTAACACCGGATCTGAACAGGGCCTCAGTTGGCAGACTACATGCAGTGTGTTCATACTGACCCTTATGGGTTAAACATGAAGCACACAACATTTCTGCTGTGATCACTTTACGCTTTCCAATCCACAGCTTGTTCCAACGCTTCACTGAAGCTTCAGTATGTCCTGATTTCACTGTTCAATCCCAAGATGCCACTTCTGAAGAGTGCACAAAGTTATAAAAAAGGGAAACCAGATGTCAAAAATGCCACATGACATATCGGAAATCTTTTAGTAAAACTGCGATAATGGACACAAATTGAATTCCGTTCTGTGGGCAGAGCGTGGCAGCGTTTCATATATATACTGAACCACCACAGCTGTAAATGTGAAGCTATTGATCTAAACTCAGTTCTCTCGTCATTCCAGAGATAACTGCTCCAACGCTGTGGATCAAACAGTTGGTGTACAAAGAGAATAAACAGAACAGCTCCACTTCCAGGAAGCAAGGTGAGACAAAGAAAGCCCCGGTTTGAGTACTGAAGGTACATATTCTTCCCTGAAATGGATCAGAAATGATCACTTAAAGAAGGCAGTTCACTTTTAACATGTTACCCACTGATGGACAATACAGACCTGCATCGCACACAGTTTGTATGTGTGTGTAGGCGGCCAGGGAGGCATCAGGTTCAGGTTGCCCCCCTCCCCCCTCCTCAAATATCACCGTATTTATGCATCTCAAGATGAATCTTAAAAAAAATATATGAGATTTGTACCTAGATCTGTACCTTGTACCTAAATTACGTGAACAGGTTGGGAAAATCAACTTGGTTCCAGTGTGACCTGTTTAAAAGTCTCCGGTTCAGGATGAAACGTGAAACCTTTCTAGTTAAAAGACCGTCCTGCACCGGAAGCATTAGGTTTCCTGGTCTCTTTCTTTTGGTTTAATTTGTTTAGCCTTCTCTGTCGCCTTTTCAATTACGCCTCAGCATGTTCACTACCCTCCGGGCAGCAGGACGGCTTTCACGCTTCTGCACCGAGCCAAAGAGACGTTGGTGCATGTGGGTGTTAGGATCGGATGCAGGTATCAGTTAGCCAGACATGTGGGAACTGTATTTTTCTGTATTAAATTCCTTTAAACTGTATTTGAAGGTTTCTAATTAGTTTTTAGTATTCTTATAATTCATTAAATATATAATTTAGACAAATCTATGTATATATATTACAAGAGCCGAGTAATAAATCCTACCAAAAATGCCGCACAGAGAGCACACAAGTGTTCAATCGTAATACGAGGTCTCTCAGTGTTTTGAGGGATGGCGTTACCACTCAGAGCCGTGTTTAGAATTATATTTGAGCTGAGAATTATTGACAGCTCTTTGAATCTTTTATGGAAACACCAGCATCCTGTTTCCAATTAGCATCTGTTGTCATCAAAGCATGAGCAACAAGGCTGACTGATGGGGGCAGATGTCATCTCATACGAGGCATGAGCAAAGATCTATCCAGTAAACACGAGTTCCATGGGGTTTGTTTGTGACTGCAGCTGAAGGCAGCTCAGTTCAAGTACTGGCTGTATATTTTCTACGACTGCGGTTGTGCCCACATATTTGTTTGTATCACTCTTAGCGAGATAATCCATCTCTTGCACGGGTGCGGAATACCAAGATGTTGATTAAAAGCCATAATCACTACACAGGTGTACCTCACCCCAAACCCTCTACATGCCACAGATGCCACAAGTCGAGGCCAGGTTGAGACCAGTTGGCATGACGCAAGCTGGCATTACAGTTTGGCCAAATAGTTGCAGCTATAAATGTTAATCTTTAAACAATAAGTTCCGTTACCAGCCGGTTCCAGCAGTTTGGCCCCCCGATCTGGGACGTATCACAACACTGGTTCAGGATCGGAACTGCTGCATCTACGTGAACGCCTATGACAAGCTACATGTACAGCTGTTGAACACCTGGAGAACCTCTGCACAGACAGTTCACAGATGCCTGAGAGAAGCTGGCTCACGTGCCTGTCGTCCCCACAGAGGACTTGACTGGACTGCTGTCCGGCGTAAGAGCAGACTTTAAATGTCTTCTTGCATGTCTAGGAGCCGGCTCTTCTTCTGGAGAGTTGCCCTCGGTGCTGGTGGAGTTATGGCTTGGGGTGGCATATGACATCATACATGAATGCAGTTGGATACCAGGATGAGGTTCTGCATCAGATTGTTGTGCATTTTGTCTGTCAACATGTCACTAGTCAGCGTGACAAATCTCAGCCTCATACCAGGTTGTGCACACAGTTTCTGGAAGCTGAAAACATCCCTGTTCTAGAACGGCCTCCCTATTCATCAGACGAGGCCCTTACTGAGCATGTGTGGGAGCCTCTTGATCGTGGGGGAAATCAGCGTGTTGAAGCAATTGAAAGGGAAACTTAACTACTATGGTTGCTCCAGTTGACACACTTTTACATTCAACACACTAAAATTTAATTTACCTTACATGTTTTCCTTTCCACCCTCAACAGACGAGTTTGAAAAGCAGAGGAGATTCGGGGCAGCCAAACCTCATTATTTCAACTTCTTAGAATCACAACCTGGCTTGTCTTTTTGTCTGCATGCTGTAGAACCTGCTCACACAGCCGCCTCCTGTGTGTGATCCCTTCACTGGTCTCTGGTTACCCCATCGTTATGATTCAGAGCGATGTAGAGATTGTGTTGGTGATACATGTTTGCTTAGGCAAGGCGATCCGAGTCCATTTTTCAAATGGATGCTTTGCTGCCAGAATTTGACATGCAGTTGTTCATAAGCTGCGAGGCGGGGGAAGCAGTCTGTCATGCAGCTCATTTATAATACTGTGTGAAGGAACATAAACTTGTTAAGTGAAAGTTCTGCTTCACACGAGGCGACAAAAGTAAAACAAAGGCTCAAAGGTAAAATGTGATCCTATCACATCATGATATTTGCATATGCTTGTATCCAAATAACCTCCAAAGTTTACGAACTCCTCCTTTATCTTTCAGTTTCCATGACATTCTAGCTCATAAACACACACACATACCGACTCGCTGAGTGAGTATTACTAACATTTCCGCCATTTTACCTGCAGAGGAGGCTTTCTAAAACAGTATTGCAGTGATGCCAAACAGCTGAAAGCCATTGCAGTAAGACGAAGAGGGGAGCTGGTTGTTGGTTAAGTCTTGCGAGAGAGGTGTTAGGATGAAGGGAGTCAGACGAAGAAAAGGAAAGAGGAGGAGGACCGAGAGGAGGAGGATGAGAGTGATGGAAGAAGTTTAAAAATAGTTTCACTTGGTTCGGAGCCTGGAGGACTCGGGGCCACTGTGACAAAGACACAGCAGACGCTCGTCTCTTCACTATTGAAGAAAATCACCACGACAAGCTAATTGTTGCAACTGAAATCCACTTGTGTGTGTTTGTCCGACTATTTGTTTTCTGAGGGTTTGCGTTTCTCGTGACTTCCTGTCAAGGGAAAAGAAAAAGAAGATTTAAAACACTAAAACAAATAGAGCAGAAGTGCACAAGTCCCAGGCAGGCACAGGAGTTGATTGTAGATTCAGTGTCCAGCCTCTTATCAGCCCTGGTGTCTGGCGCCGCTATAACATTTATATAATAAACAGGGTTTGTTTCACTAAAATACAGTTCAGATTGTGGAGAGCAGCGATTACTAAAAACAAAAGGACACACTGCTCTGGGGACAGTTAGCTGCTGATGGAAGGGGCAGCTGAAAATGTGCGTTCCAAACTCGTTTTTCTTCCCCGTTGGATGACGGGACACCGTCAGCATCTAGCCTGCACCACCAATCTTATCAGGAACGGAGGAGCGATAAATAGTCGGATGTCATAGAGAGAAACCCATCAATAGGTCTGATTACGGTCGATGTACTGTGGTTGACCTCGTTCTCTCAGCCCCACAAGCACACAACCGATTTAGAACTTCTAGATAAACTCTGAAATCAGTTATACTTGCCATGTGCTGGTTATGCCTGCATGTGTCAGGGATTACAGAGTTGTTAATATTGGCAAAAACAGTAAAAGATTTACTGACCTTTTTTGGCCACAACACAGGCTGGACACATGCAGTACATATTTGTACTGTATGTACTGTTCTGCAAACAGCTGCCTATTTACACATTTGGAGTTGTTTTGGGCCACCTGTTGAACCCTCACTCGTCTTTATTCTCTGTTTTGTTGTTGTCCAACTCCTGAAGGAAACCACTTGTTCTTAGCCAGTTCTTCTGACTGTTTCCTGCTAATTTGAAGCCTTATTGTCCTATTCATTGTTTGATTGATGGAGCTACTGGCACCATTATGGGAAATACTGACCGCCACCATCGTGAAGGGAAGGCTCCCTGTTACTGTAGCTGACGTCTTCATAGCTCACTTGAATTCAAAACGAAGCTTGAACCAGGAGCGCACTTCATCTCCATGGTGACAATCTTCGCGTGTGCCTTTGTTTTATTTGGCTTAAGAGTGAGTAATGTCCTAAATGGATGTGAATGTAAACACAGAGCGGAGGGACAGAATGGGCCAAGGTGGTGCGGGAGAATCTCAAGGGGCGGAGGTCCGTTGTTGAACAGACCGATACGAGGGTGGTGGGTGAGGATCTCATGAGACAACCTTCACCGGGTCATCGGATGGCAGCAATGTGTTTCTGTGTTTTCTATCAATGGTTGAAATGTTCTTATTGACATGTATTGATATCAGCTTCACAAATTACAAGGATTAGTAGCTTTCCTACATTCCTACATCACATTGGGTTCTGGGAACTTAGTTTTATTTCTAAACACTGTATGGACAAGATGATTGAATGGACTGATTAATCATTGATGGAACCGTCAGTCGCAGCCCTCGTTACAATCCTTCTCCCTGTATAAACAAACAGGGCTTTTCATCTATAATATCAAGTGTAGAACAACACAGCACACAGCCAAGTGGGACCAGAAATAGAAAGGCCCAAACATTCCTGCAGCGTCAATCTTCTGTGTGTGTGTGAGTAGCAGAGTGTTTCTGGTCTCTCGATTGTGTCTCCATATTAAGTTTGTTTCTCATGATTATAGAGAAAGTTCCCTCTTGTGACCAGGAGAGACAGAGTGCCCTGGATGAGGCCCGGCAGAACCCTCGAGAGGCTATTTTCATCCCGGACTGTGGGCCCGGAGGCCTTTACAAACCTGTCCAGTGCCACCAGTCCACAGGTTACTGCTGGTGTGTTCTGGTGGACACGGGACGACCCATCCCTGGAACCTCCACCAGGTAATAACTGAACTTAAGCCTTTGTTTGTCCGGTCTTATAGTTTGTGGTTGTTATTAGTCACATCTACACTCTAGATAGACGTTCTGTTGCTTCCAACTTTCATCTGTGAGCGATTATTTTAGATGTAAATTTAGTTTGTTTGTGATCATCTTGTCAGACGACGTGCAGCATCTGGACAGATGTCCTGTTAACGGGCTGGTTTGTTAAATCACTAATGCATCCACACGTGTGATTGTTTAAGTTGTGTGTTTGAAGGGTCGGCTATCGGCCTAGTTTGTGTGTTTTACCATCATATCGTTGTGTGAATATCAACCAGGTCTTGGCCCAACTTAGAATTAATTTGTATTTGGGATTCAAGCAGATTAAATTCTGGAAGCAGGACTTCACGTTTGACAGTCGAGGTGATACTATATCTCGCCATGTGTCCCACACATCTTGTTGAGGGCTGTCGGGCTGTGCGGAGGTCGGAGCTCTCTGAGTGCTACTGTTTACATTGTTATAGGAACATAGAAGAGGCAGAGTGGTTTTTTCTTGAGCTCCATGCCAGCGATGGAGATGATGCAACAAAGGTTGAGGAAATGACGCCCGTTACTCATGTTTTGGTTGTTTAAAAGATTTTGATTGTTTAGCTTTCGAATACAACTTGAACAAAGTCTGTACAAAGAAGGAATTCTGATGTTTGAGGGACTGTAAACATCCACCGGTGAACAGGGGGACTGTTGTTTTATTCCTGAAGGGGCATCATCACTCTCTCTCTAACAGAGGGTTTCCAGGCAGAGATCTTTACTTCGGTCGTGCTACTGTTTCAAGGTTTCCTTTGAATACCAGTGTGTTTTATTTCATGTCTACTAAAAATATCCATCCAAATCCATTCCTCCGTTTCATTGATACTGAACGGCAGCCTTGAGGTGATTACTTCCTCACACAGGACCTTTGAAAAATGAAAGGACAACTTGCCTTCGCTTTGAAAAAAGAAAAAAGGCAAATGAGACACACATGCTCAATTTTCCATCCTGTTCACGAAGCATCGATACAATGGCCAGGAGAGAACGAGTCACGCCACGCATACTGCCGAGCAGTTTGTTATGGCTCGGAGAGAATACTTTGTTGATGTACAAATGTATTTGGCAGTTTTTACAGATGAACGTTGGTCATGTGTTAATAATGGTTCCTGTCCTAATTCAATAACAGTTTGTGGGTTTATCAAGCTGCATTTACAATCTGAAGATCAGATTCAGATGGTTCTGATGAAGAGCAGGTAAATCCTCTGTGGGTTTGATTTGTTTCATGGTTGCAAAGTTGTGTCACCATGGACTTCATTGATCTCTCAGGTTCTTACACACATTGCTAAGACAGATTTATTCTTCTGTCTTCAGCCTCCTGACCTGTTCCCGTCTCATGCAGCCATGTCCCCGCTGTCCTTTCCTCTTTGTGTAACAGGTACCAGACGCCGGAGTGTGACGGGGCTGCACGTTCTCGTGTCTCAGACATAGAAGATCCCTTCCAAGGCAGAGACCTGACAGGTTTTTCTTCACTTTCCACTCTAAGTCCACGTTTACTTTTTGTTTTAAGATGAGAGAAACTTTGTATGAATCAGTTACTGCTGAATTATTCACTACAAAACAATGGATGGTATTGAAGTGACGAGTCATTCTCTTTGTCCACTTCATGGTGGACAGACTTTGAATAAGAATGGACGTAACTTGCCGTTGTATCCGTGACAGCGAAGATCAGAGATGCAGAGTCATAACCTCGCCCTTACACCTTTGCCCTGGTTACTGCTCACTTACTTTTGTTGCCTCTCTGTTTCCCCATCATTTAAGGTTGCATTGTAACTCTTAATTCCCCATCTGGTGAGTTTACAGAGTCAAGCATGACTCCTGGCTGTGCAGCAGATGTGTGAAATGTTTTATGGAAGGTGTGAGTGTGTGGTGGTGAGGCTGCGGGGGGCGGCTGTGGGTGTTGAGGACCGCGGGGTACCGAGCGGAGATATTTCTTGTTCTGTGGAGGGACGTTCTTGAACTGCCAAAACAAAGCGCGATATTTCAAGTCCATCACATCCGGACGTGAGAAAATAATGCAGCATAACTTACAGGTTCAATCTCACCGTACTATTTATCTGTCAAGGGGAGGCAGACAAGCCCTTCCCTTGATACCACGGGCTTGGATCTGGTAACCGGAGGTTCAGTGAGTTCGGACAGTACACTGCTCAAAAAGCACATATAAGAGACAAAATGACTGGAATATGTCCAATACCGTGTGAGAAAGCGCTAACCGGTATCCACAAAACATCTGCAAGTTAATCCAGAGGTTGCTGGTCTGCGTCAAAGTATGTTGGCTAAACTCCGACAGATACTAGATCGTTGGGACTGCCGATATCTGAATTCAGATGGATATATGAGCCAATATTCCTTATTTTCATAAGCTTATCCCAAAACCTGGAGGCTTCCAAATTGTCAAATTTGAGGGGCTGCTGATTAATTAATAGGATAAAGAGAGAATTTAGATACAACAACAATGGGAGAGACAATCTCTTTAAATAAACTACTGAAAGCTCATTAGACATATATTATGGACAGTGTTTTGTTTTAAGGGGCTACAAGCCAACATGTTGGCAACCAGTAGTTTGGTGACGTCAGTGCAATGAGTTCTTTACTGCAGACGGTCGACGCTGCCAGTGTTCCTGAACCACTCTGCGCCCTCGACACCTTGCACATAGACTGCATACGACATAATGGTTTACACCCCATTTTAACACTTGGATTAAGGCGCAGCAAGGCAGTGCTTCTCCGAGCTTGTCGTGTGCTGGGAAATTCTAATTGCATTCACCTGGTGGTGAAGTGAACCTCCTCCTACAGAACGCAAGCTCAAAGGGAACGATTAGAGTCGCAAAGAGCAAAGGACGAGGTGGCCACGAATGTTCAGAGGACGGAGAGCAGGGTGATCAACCAGGAGAGAGAAAACAAGACCAAACAAGAGAAACACAGACAGAATGAGAAGATTGGTTTACTATGCAGCTGCGTTTGAAGTTTCCCTTTAAGAGACACAATTAGGGGAGAAAAATTTGCACCGGTTTAGCGTGCTATTAAAACCATACATCTGGGCAATTAAAAGGAGCTACCCAAGGTGTTCAGAATTGTGTCATAAAAGTTAACAGGTCTGCACTGCTCAACAAAGCTCTCTCATCACCACACACTTCTGTTCCACCTCGCACCATGTGCCTCGGCTCTGCTTTTCTAAGAGTCCAACAAAACAGCCGAGCAAAGTAGTTTTGCCTCGATTGAAAATAGATTTATGATCATTCACCGCTAACGTCTGAATAACGTAAACACCTGGTGTGTCTTCAAGCTTTAGATTGCTTTGTTTTACTGTGTAACAGCTCTTTTTCCGACATACTGGTGTCGAGACTAGAGGCACTTCAGCCTCGCTGCGATGTAATGACTCAAATTAGTTGTGGGAGGTAATTTGGTGTATTTTGTCCTTGATTTGTGCCAGGCTGCCCAGAGGGAAAGAAAGTGGAATTCATTACAAGCTTGTTAGATGCCCTCACCACAGACATGGTTCAAGCCATAAACTCACCAGCCCCCTCTGGTGGTGGGAGGTAAGTAATGTCTGTGTATGTCTCTGAGCAGGAGACTTCAGCAACTCACAAAGATATTTGAGTTCAACATTGTGAAAAGCTTTTACTACATTTATCGACATACTTTCCCTGCCACTCCCCATCTTCCATTAACTTCCACCAGGTTCGTTGAGCCCGACCCCAGTCACACTTTAGAGGAGAGGGTGGTGCACTGGTACTTTGCCCAGCTTGATATCAACGGCAGCCATGACATCAACAAAAAGGAACTAAAGCCGTTTAAGAGGTACCTGAAGAAGAAAGCCAAACCCAAGAAATGTGCCCGCAAGTTCACCGACTACTGTGACCTGAATAAGGACAAGGCCATTTCCCTGCACGAGCTGAAAGGCTGCCTGGGCGTCAGCAAGGAGGGTAAGAGAGGTCGAGGATGCTGAACAGAGTGACAGGACACAGGACGGTTGAGAGTCCGTTGTCAGAAAGTTTAATATTCTGTTTGCTTTTGCAGGAAGCTCAACGACAAACAGCAACCAAGGGACAAGGCAAGGGACTAATTTATTCAGTAAGGCAAACTAATAAGCTATTACTAACCATGTCTTTGGCTTGGAGGGCCGTAGTTGGTTTGTAATCCATTAACATGCAAATTAGTGAAGTGCTTCTATCAGTAACAGCAGGTTGACGCAGCTACTGTCTGTTCATGTGCAAAGCTTAGCATGATGGTGTGTGTGGAAAATCTTTATTTGTCTGGATCTTAAAGAGCCAATAGATATTACAACTTGTTTAGGACTCTAGTTTGTCTCTGTTTTTCTCTGTCTAGCTCTTAGTTTAGTCTCTCTCTCTGGACCTATTGGGATTTCCCCATTGAGACATTACTGGTCCCATTGGTTGTGTTGATTCTGGCGAGTTGGGCCGGTTCAGCGCCACATAGCAGTGAGGTCATGTGCTTACCCTGGCGCTACCCTGCTGCGCCTGGAGAACAGTGGCTCACAGCGGGCGAAGTGTCAGCTTCTTGGACCCTGGGTACCGATGCCAGGATAAACAGCATCGGTATTGGAAGAGCAGAGGAGGCTCGGCAGCTTGTTTTTGCTTTGCTTTCACCTTCATGCTTAAGAGCTGAAGGCAAATGGCCAGACAGCTTTATATGGCTCTTTGTGCTGCCACTCAGCACACTGAGCTAGTGGTTATTGTGAAATGATTCAGTGTATGTTAATGGACAAGGGGAGATAGAGAGCCTGCATGAAAGACGCAGGAATCTGGAAGAACATATGGCATTCTAACCTGACTAAGATTGACGACCACTGTGTTCAGGTATGCTTAGCTGATCCTAAATGGCCTGGATCCATTTATGTCAAGCTGCATTCGCCAGGTCTTAAATCTTATCATGCTCTGTCGCGGCTTTGGATCATCACTGCAGTGCTGTTGGATGTATTTACAGTATTTGCTTTTTCGTGCAGGATTGAGGGTGGAGCGGTGCACATCTGCATGAGGCTCCATGACACACTGGCAACAGCAAAGGAAAACATCTGAATACCTTGTGTGAGGCTTGAAGTGCTGAAGAGGGTGGCATCCATCCTCTCGGGAGACGAGAACCCTCATTATAGATGAGAAACGTAACGGAGGCCCAGGGCGTTGCTTTTTACTGTAAAGCCTTCCCACAGTCAGGCCACGGCTGAGCGGCAGATCTGGTGTTAATATGGCCCCGGCATTCTGTCTGCTTCCCTGTAATGATAGAAATATAAAATATGTTTTACAGTTGTCGCATTAAGATTTTGGCTGCAGGGTTCATGGTGTTCTTTTCAAAAGTCCTAATTCTATTTAGAAAGACGTAAAGGCACACTTAAATAAGTACAAACATGTGTGCTGGTGCATGTATGGACTCTTTCACACGCAAAAACATACCACATACCAGAGAGCATGAAGGAGAACACAGATGCATAACTCATATTAAAGAATGTCGACTTTGTCTGAATATTTAGAGACTTAGTTTAACATTGAAAAGTAATGTTGTGTGGTATTATAATCTAATATAAATTGATAATATGTCTGCTGGGACCAGTTAGCATTGATGATGTGCATCTCTTCCTACTTTGTTCTTGAATGAATGTCTTGTGTTGTATTCTTGAATTGAACAGATTATTTTCTTGCTGTCCAATGCGATTATATCAATATATTTTGTGATCGCTGTGTTCACCAGTTCATGTCTGTCTTCATCTGTACATGATTTCTCGAAGAGGCTTTTGATTTGAGGCGCTCCTGTTGCTTTAAAATGAGAGAAATCAATATGTATCCTCCTCCATCTTCGTGCACTGATGTTCTACATGAACTAAGACAGCAGGTGCGCTTTGACTTGACAGTGAAGCAGCAGTTCTGTACATCCAACGCTCTTTGGCTTCATGTCGAACTCCTCTCCTCTTTTGTGTCCTTTCCTACTTTCTCCTCCTGTTTGTCCTGGCAGTGTCAATCATTAGCCAGGAATGAAAGGAGGGTATTATGAGGCAGACCTGGCACTGTAGCTGCAGCACCATTAGGGAGCCCGTAGCCGGGTCCGCTCCGAGCCAGCAGTAATTACTGCAGGCCACTTGTATTTTAATTAGTGTGACATCAGTTTCGACACACTGTTGTGTGGCGAAGGTAACAGAGGTCAACAGAGGACTTCATATGGTTGGACAAGCTTCTTTGTCCGACATCACAGCCTGTCAGATTAGTGTTCCTCCACTTTCAGGGGACCACCTTCCCTTTATAAACTCGAGGTATACATCCACTCAAGTTGCTACCATGTACGAGTGTACCGTGATTCCCAGCTCTTGGCCAGAGTGTCTTAACTGCTCGGTCCCAGGTGAGGCGGGCGATTCACTGCTAGACAGGATCTGCTTTCAGCTCTTTATCATAAGTGGGGCCAAGGTGTCCAGGGAGAGGCAAAGTGGCTTTGTGTTGTTAATAGCCAAGACAGTGTCCTCAGTGACTGGAGGCAGAGGGAGGGAGGGGGCCGCTCACTGTTCTGGAGCCTGGTAATTGCAGCTGATTCACTACTGTGAATCAGCTCCTTACAACAGAGACATTTATCTGAGCTGTAGAGGAGAACAACGTCACTGGAAAACTGGAGCAGGAGATACTGTAGTCCTGCATAACTTAGCAGCTACAGTGAACTGCACCTTCACCACACGGGCCAAACCGAGGTCAAATGACAGCTCCTTTAAATCTTTGAACTGCAAAAGCTTCCAGAGTGTTTAGTGACATCAGCTGGTTAGAATCACTCACAGAGAACGTACCTGCACCTGCACCCCCCACCCCCCCCCCCCCCCCACCCCCCTATCCCCCCCCCC
>CAAKHC010000208.1:31477-45088 GCA_901007825.1 Macroramphosus scolopax
CCCCCCCCCACCCCCCCCCCCCCCACATCCTGCTGATACCCACACATACACTGCACGTACACATACCTGCACACACAGCCGAAATGCAAACATGCAAAGATCTTTCCCTACCTTGCATATCAACAAATACACATGGATGCAAACCAACGAGCACATCCACTGCCTGAGCTCTCACACGGCTCAGGAGGAAAGACATCTGTAAGCAATCTAAACTCTTTACCCATCTCCTTCTCTCCCAGGCTCCCCCCTCTGCTATTCTCATGATTGATGAAGTCCATCGTTTGTGCAACAGAAACGTACAACCTAACGTTCTATTTATTTCTGGTTAACGTTTGGCTGTAACATGAACAGTTAGGTTGTAGGTGGTGGACAGCTACAGCGTGGAAGAGGACAAACTGATCCGAACGCCGACAGCTGACAATAGAAAGCACCTTATTAAATGGATAAACAAACAGATGCGAGTCGCCGATGTCTTTGCAAGCAGTTTCATGAAGGACTGAACTTTACCCTCCAAACAGAAGGTGTCATGCACTTCATCACGGAGGAGAGCTTCTTACTCATGACGGTGAAAGACATGAACATGAATTGGGTCCTCCGTAGACACCTTTTGAAATTGCGATGACCATTCGGGCTGCACGCTTCCCGCCACGCGGTGGACTGGTGAGATCTAAGGAGTTTTTCAAATGTAATGTTTTGGCGCTCCAGAAGACAAACACCATCCAGGTCCATTGTATAAGAGAGGACGGAAATCTCTATGGAAGATAGATAAGAAATTCGACAACAAAAATAATCTAGATGGATAAATAGCAGACAGGTAAGCCTCTTTAGAGAAGGACTGTAGCTGAGCCGTCTGCTAGAGGAGCTCCACACTCGTCCTCCTTTGTCCCCCCACCTTCCCTTACTTGTCTGTCTTTCTTTCTGTTCCCAGTAGGTCGTCTGGTGTGAGAAGAGAAGGTCCCAGAAGTTGAGACGAGAGCAGAGGGCACAGAAGGAAGGCATCTGTACGCTTGCTGACAGGAAAGAGAAGATGGAGCAGAAAAAATTGAGAGAAGTTCCTGAGTTCTTTTAAAAAAAAAAAAAAAAAAAAAAATGAACAGACAAACAAGAAGAAAACGAAGCGGCGCCAAAATATTTGCACTTTCTCCTCCCTGTGTTTGACATTTTATCTGTTTGTATGTTTGTTTATCCTCTTGAAGTGACTGAAACAATCTCGGTAAGAATGAGAATATATTTGTAAAGAGATGGACAGGCTCGCCACTGGAAGAGCGATGTGTTTGTTACATTTCCCTTCGTGTTCGGTCTGCTGGAGTGATTCGATTCTGTCCTCAGATAACAAGAAGAGGTACTAGCACACAATTTGTGACTAAAATTTACATTTCCCCCGTCGTGTGTAGAAGCATTCAGCCCAGCGGCGACCCGCCAGTCAGAAACCAGCGGTGATTCACCTACGTACTTTTAAAGGAGAAGCTGCGGCAACGGAGACCAAGTCAAAGGATTGTTTGATGTTGGATAAGAACATGCAATAGTTATTGGACAGCATGTATTAAGAATTAAACTGTGACCACAGAGTCTAATTCATCAGCACAGAATTAGCTGTTTAAATCCCCTTGCACTGTAGAGACCCTTCTAGAAACATTAACATTTTTGCTAAAGATTCAGATGTTTATGAACCAAGTCTTGAGGACGTTTTCACACCTTCGGTTCGTCGGCTGGTTCGGATCAGTCGATGAGACGGGAAACTCGGAGCGTTTTTGCTCGTAAGTTTCTTTCTCACACCGGAAATATTCAAGCAAACCGCAATACATCACTACAAACCACGTGAGAACATTCACTCTGCGTCTGGTCGGATCTGTCTGGGCCGGCGGCGGGAGCGAGACAGGAGATACAAGAAGAAGCTCCTGTGTTCTCAACTCGGGCCTTCTTACACTACCTTTGAATATATCGTGTTACTTTGTGTCCTCTGACACATCCGAAAGTAAAGCACAGCTCGTTACAGGAGCTCAAATCCAGTTCAGATCACATTCAAACCACAAACACTTGGAGCTTGGAATGAGACCTCTGGTCGGCATCCAAACTGCGATTGCTGGCGTGTGATTGCACTGAGGGGTAAAACGCACCAGAGTTACACACAAGTAAACAAAGGCAGGTGTGAAAACGTCCTAAGTGTGTGCTGTCTTGCTTTTGTTTGAAAAACTGTTGAGGAAATCTAGTTGTGAGTAAGTAGTTCCTTTGCTTGCGACCTCGTGACCTGAAGTGCGACCCCGAAAGCAAGTACGTTGAATGTAGTTTGTGTTTTCTCAGTTCATATCGTTTTGTCTGCACATGATGCCTTGTGTTACCTTCAATGATTTTCTACTCTTTTTTTTTTAAATAAAAGGTTGTTCCAACATAAAAATGATAATAATATTAAAAATAACAAAATAAAAAACATGAAATACTAACGGTTGTGTAACGTTGTCACATACGTCGTGTTTCCAGTCCGGCTTCGCCCCAGAAATACAAACACTGGAACCGATTTCATTACAGGAACTAGTTTATTTAGAAATTATTTCATTTAGATTTTGGTATCGAGAATCTGAAAACAGCTGGAGAAATATTACCTGACAAAGTACTTGTAGATAGTAAAGTACCACGAAGGAGAAGAAGCAGACGTACGTCATCTTAAGGCTGCGATGACGAGCCTGCTTGCGTGCTGTTGCCTCTTTACACGTATCCAGAGTCCCATATTTGTCCTTTTAGCGTCTACACAAGCTCTTAAGTAGGACGTGGACATGTCTCTTTAGCTGCTATTCATCACACCGGTGATTTCCTAACTACGTCTATCTGCCATTTGGCCGGTAGCGCTCAGTGAGTTTTATGAGCCCAGACGACGATACGTCATCGTACAGAAACTCTGCTAGAAACAAACAGAAAACAAACTCCTGGACTGGAAGAGCGGATAATACCTGAAGTGTTTGGTCCAATACATACCAGTATTTCATATATATATACACACAGTATGTGAACATGTTTACTTACAGTGTCGATCTGTTATTAGTTCATTTTATGTGAAGTTAAAACTTTTTTCATGCTTTTATTTATTACATCCTGTTCGACCATTTCCAGTCTGATCATGTTAACTGGGACGTTTGTGGTGACAGTTCCTTGGACTCTTCTGGTTACTATTAGAAACTGACACAACATCAGATAGATTCTAACAAAAGACCCACTGGAGAGGATTCCAATTTAAAGAGAAACAAACGATTGGTCCAGAAACCAGTTCAATGGAAGACGGAACCCACCGGTTGTTCCAATCTCCCGTTCATGTCAGTTCCTGTTCAGGCAGGAACAAATGACAGTTTCTTAAAATGAACATTTGAGTCTCCTCTGTGAAATCCTGTCGTACACGTCGTGTCTGGAAGCACCTCGGTCTGTCCTGCAGCGGTGGATGTCGGTTCACTCACCACCACCACAGACACTTTATATAACACAACACAGTAGGTCTGCATTGCCTTCAAATTAAAGTATCTCCAGACAGATTCCCACGAGTCAATGTAGAGTCCGGTTGTAAATATGTAAAATCATCTGGGTTTGCCAAGCTGAGATTGTTGGACACATGAGAGTTTTCACCACATTGACATGCTTCCACCAGATTGGATGCTATCAGATCTGTTTATTTTATCTGCATTGGACGGTCAAGCCAAGAAGAAACCTCCGTCCTAGAGGGCCATGTAGTCTCTTAAGTGCCTGCGTCTGTCCAGGTTTGAGCTTGTGTGTTCGTCTGCTGAAGTGCTTCCAGACACTCGCGATCTAAAATAACCGAACAGGCTAATAATTACTGCTGATAAACTTGAATTTCCCTCGGGATAAATAAAGTATCTACCTAGCCACCCCTACCTAATCATGATGGGGGATTCACGGCGAAGGAGGCTTACAGAGGACTGTCAGTCTGACGGGGAGAAGCCAACATTCTCTCGCTCACCACGGGCCACTTTTCCACTGCAAAGCCCCCCGAAGGGATGGTCAAGACCTTCCCGACATGTTTTGACAACATTTCTTATTCATAGCCAGAGAAATTAGATCTGTTGGAAAACAGCACCCTCAGACGTGCCGGTTGTGAAGTATGTGGCTTGAGGTGCAGCTATTTGGCTAAACATTGGAAATTAAAAAAAATAAAAGATGTCTCCGCCATAATAGAAGCCTTATTTCCCTGAACAACTTCAGCCTGTATCACAAAAGACACACAGAAGACGGTCAGACCGACAGATTGGCTCCAAAAAGCTGTTTCTACAATACGAGAGCTGATCATGTGCGACGTGGCACATTTTGGTTGTCTCACTCCAAAAGTTCCTTCTGAATTCACACCTCGCTGGAGTGACTGAGCAGTGACATTCTGAAGGGTTTAATTCAGCCATCGATCATTGATGTATTGAACATGGCTGTTACTGACCTCTTGTAGAAGCATGAAGACATTTAAAGTTCATACGGAGCTACAGTCTTGCAACGATCTTCCTGTGTTGACTGACGTTTGCTTCAGTTTATTTTAAAACACGTTTCTTTTCAACCAACAACAGTGTTTCTCACGTCCCATTTCAATTGATCCGCCATAGCTGCACACATACGTGTGTTGCATCATGGACTGTCCCTTGTGCTGTGGTATACTATATTAATTCACAATACTACAACACTTGGACAGAAGCAAAGCATTTAGAGCTGTAGAAGAAGACGAGTTCAACACTGACCCCTATTGGTGGAGACGGTTCACTGCAGGCTGCACAGTCACATGTTAGCAGGTACGCACTGCGAGCTTGAACAGATTATACAGTGCATTCACTCTGCTCACTCTCATGCCATGTTGCATTTCAATTAACTTGTGGTTTGTATAGAAGGAGAACCAGGTACCAGGTATCATTGTCTGAATTTGATGTGCAATTAAAGGTGTAATCCCACAATCAGTGTAAATCGTTTCCATGTTTGAATGCTGAACGTACAAAGATGAACCTCCTGACGTGTGTTCTGTATCATGAGATGTTCGGATCTACTGATGAGACTTCAAAGGTGCGGATGTTGTCAGTGCCTGATGAGATGAGGAGGGCTTCAGGGTTGCTGGTGATGGGGGAGGTTTGGAAACTGGGGAGGAGGAGGGTGGTGGGGGGGGGGATGTTAGAGGGAGAGGAAAGGGTTGTATCACAGATGAAATTGGAGCCAAGAGGCAGCTGCAGTACATCTGTCTTATACTGACACATGTGGCATTTGACTTCCAGTGTGAAGTTCAAAAGAGTTTTATAATGACGCAGCTGCCTCGGGATGTATGTGTGTGTGTACGTGTGTGTGTGTTTTCTCTTTTGATGAGGGTGGGGTTAAGGGTAAGTAATTTGCCAAAGGGACTTCACAGGTGAGGACTGGAATTTGGGGTTTTGAAAGTGACGTGTGGGCAGTACAGGTGCTGCACGATGTTGGTGACTTTTTCAAAGGCTGCTAATTCACCCAGTGTGTGAAGAACATGATGAAACATTTGGATCCATTTTCTGCATTGGCTAAAAATAGAGGATGTGATCTACATGTGGATTGTGCATCTCTTGACATACTCAACCACATTCTTCTGCAATCAGTCATATCTTTTTCCCCAAAATGTGGGCCTTGAAACACTTAAGTCACTGTCTGTACTACAAGTGAAACCACCGACTCAGGATCCATGATCATAACAGAAACCAGTGCGGAGCAACAGATCACAACAGCTGCAATTCATCCGTATTCTAATACACTGAAAAACACTGAAGTTTGCCATATTAGTATATGAAGTATTTTTATGACCACTATCATGGTCATAGAAAAAGCTTTGTTTCCAAAGTGATGAGTAATTCACAGACGCCCCCCCCCCCCCCCCCCCCCCCCCCCCCCTTCCCCCCCCCCGCGTGTGCATTGAAACACTTAAAGACACATCAAACACCATTAAAAGTAATTGGAACGGGGCCATTAGCTTGCGTGTAGCTAAACATTAGTGGTTGGGGGATGATAGCGCACGCTGCTCACCATTTGTGCCGATGCCCCCTGAGCCTGCAGCAGCACCTGCCCAGCAGCCGGCGTGCAGGGTCAGGGAGGGGCCTGCCAGGAGGCCAGGGGTCAGGGGTCAGAGGTGATGCTCCAAACAAGCGTATCCTCACGCTGATTGAGAACTCGGCTGCACGAGAGCTTGCAGGTGGACGACGCATTTTACCCCTTAATGCTAACAATCCGTTCCTCTGGTTTTTTGAGCTCATAATTGCTCAACTGTGCAGCAGAACTTCTGAGGGGCTAAAGACTTGTGTTAGATACAATCCCACGAGTTGACACATGAACATGATCAGGGGCTGAATACAACCATCAGATAGTTATATTTATTTTCTTCTACAAACAGATTCAAGGTATTTAAAAGGTGCATTGTGTTCCCTGAGGTCAAATAATAAAACATGTAATATAAACTGGTAATAATCAATATGTAATTCAAACATGTGATTGTGGGAAAAAAAGGTTTTGAGATGTGTAAACGTGACTCATACAGTGTTCTCTGTCCTCTCCGAAGCTCAAGAGCTTCACATTGCAGTCGTTCCTGCTCAGGTTTCAATGTGGATGGTAGTTATCTGCTTTTCATCACCGCCAAGCCTCGAGGGGACACTTAAGAAAAATATGGACAAATAAATATTAAGTTTTATGATAGTGATTATTTGTGGTTGGTTTTCTGCGAGGCTGGAAAACTTCTCCTCAATCCAACATTATGATTAAGCCCATTTTTCTTCATTTCGCTTCCTTTTATTTATCTGGCTCGTGCAGCTCAGCAGCCTCAGCTGATGCTGCCAGTTCGGGTCTGCTCAGAAGGCAGGTGTTTGAGTGTGCTGCACCCAGACATCAGGGCTGCATCTCGCTTACTCACTTTACTAGAACAGTAGAATACGCACACATATACATACAGATAGCACATGCATCTAATATTGAAATAGAAAACTCTTAACTGTGTAGCCGACAGTCGTTCTGTGAGACGGGATGAGATTAACAGAACAGGCCAGAAATGATGATGTGATACTTTGGATGAAGTTAAAGTACAAAAACAAAACAAAAAACAGAAGTAATAATATGTTAAGGTTTCCCATAACAATTCAAACACTCACATACTTTCATGTGTTTGTGATCATTTGTACTCTGCCTACCAGCGAGCCGAGCGCTGTCGTCTCCTGATCCACTGACCTGAAGGGTCAAATGTCCACAGGACCGGCTGGGTTAAATCACAAATTCATAGGAAACAATCTAATTTTCTTAGAAAGACATTTTTGTATTCCAGTGATCATCATCACAAGACAGATAAAGTTACCCACAATCCCCCACACACACATGAAGGGAAAGCATGTCTGTGTTATTGCCAAAATGCCAAGTCAGTGCTTCAAGCAGGGACAAGTTGCCGTCTGCCTGTGATCTGGGGACAGTTGTCCAGTTTCCAGAGTCCATTTCAGGTTCGGGTGTAAACTGATCCAGAGTCAGCCAGAATGAAAGATGTCGGTTAGGTTGTCCATGAGAAGCAGAGGAGGCCCACGGCTGCCCTCATATCAGACCTATTACAAATTCACCAACTGGGTGTGACCTCATCATCGGACCAACTCGCCCTGTATGTATGTGTGTGTGTGTGAAAAGTTTCCAGCGACGATGCAGTCTGGAAACTTTGCACAGTCGTATCTGAAACTCAGCGATGAACACGGGATCGACGTAGGAGACTCAGGAAAAGTGGTGAGAACTTGAAGAACAGTGTATATATGTGGTCATTGCAATTACTTTAATTCTGCTGTTATATACGAGCCAATTTCTTTTATTTTGCACCTGCACTTTCATTTGTTTCCGTCTGGCTCAGTGATGCTCGATGCTTGATGGATGTTCCTACTATGGGGATTCAGAAAATATTTTAGATGTGGTTGGCACTCTGTGCTTCAGATTGAAAAGTGCTGTATAAAAATGATTATCATTATTTATTCCTTTAATAACTTGTCATAAACATATGTTGCGTGTCCTGAAACAGACAGAGAAAGTATTCGGAGGATTTGGGAGTTTTGATGTTGATGCAGCTGGGTGATAAAATCCTGAAATTTTAAAATGAAATGAAATATAAATCAAGTGTCACATACACACCCTGTTTTATGACTGTAGATGGGAATGTCCACATATCTTGGTAGTTCATACGTACGTATCATATTTGGCGGACTGCTGTTCCTTTATTGTCGTTATTTGGGTTTTTCATGGCAGTGGGAAATCAGAGGAAACTAAATGCACCTGCATCTAAAGGGAGTGATACCCCATCTCACCCAGACAAATGGCGTCACAGGAGGTTTGTTTGTTTTAAGACTTTTTTCCACATGTTAACAATAAAACAAGACAGTAGACTGTCATATCTCAGAGTATCTCTGGGGAATCACACTGCTAATTTACAACGTAGGAAATGTATCTTTAATCTGCTGGACACTAATAAGGAATATATACTGAGGTGTTCAAATGTGGAGTTAAGGAGGTAACTGTCCCTTGCAGAGCCATCTGACAGCCACCCTCCTGACCTCTATTCTGGCGGTGGTGCTCGGCTCGCTGCAGATTGGCTACCACACCGGCAACATCAACGCCCCCGCCAAGGTGAGCAGGACACACGGGAGCTGACGGAGGCCGCATGACATCATGATGGTTGATACCAACACCAAGAAGTCAATTTAAAAGTTCTTGTTAGTTTTCATGGCAACTAGACACGGACAAAAAAAGTGTTACAAGACATTTAATAACTTTGGAACTGGATTCAAATGTGTCTGAACCAGAACCAACAGGAGATACTTGATAAAACATGCAGCTTCTTCATACTGGCAAGTTTACTGCACCAAGAAGTGTGGCAAAGGGATCGGAAAAATAACAAAAAAGGTACAATGCAACACCTCTTACAACTTATATTCGAACAAAGATGCAATTAGATGAGATACAAGGTCTGTTAGATAAAAAAAGACGGCCAACCAATATGCAAACGAATGGCTGTAACTCACTAATTCAACTTTCTTTGAGTGAAATACTGCATATCAAGACGAAAGCAGTGCATGATGTTGACTTGTCTTTCTTTCTGATGCAAAGCAAAGGTTCCATTCCTGTAAACATCCCTTACAACACTGTGCAAGCGTTACTTTTATGAAGATGTCAGGATTTTCCTTATAAATATAAAACACAGTTGAATCCACCCTGACTTAAAATACTACTTTTGGCTACTCATGGTTACTTTTAAGAAAAAGTAACCATGGAACTGCAACAACATTACCTTGAACATGCTAGGCAACCCAGTCTGGCTGATATTCAATAATAGGCCACTATATCGGTCAGTGGAGGAGGGATGTGAGAAACTCTGAACCTCTGCACAACTTCTATAAAACAGAGAAAAACTGAACCATCCCCGGATCCCCGCTCAGGACTGCTTCCCCCTGGGTGGTTCAGGGTTTGGCTTTTATAACAGGTAGAGCATTTTGCAATTGAAGCTGTTCATCTTCAACCTTCAGCCTTCAGAGTGTATTTATCACAATACGTCTGGACAATCCCAACAGGAGTGTGTGTGGATTTGTTTGTGCAGCACACACACACACACACACAGTAAGAAGATCTTCCTCTGTACACTGCACACTGTTGAAACCTTTTTCAAACTTGTTTGGTCAACCAGACAAACAGCACTTGACAACACAGAGCCAATAAGTACATCAGTAACAGATGTTTCAAGCTTTTCTAAGGTGATTTCTCACGTGCTGCTTTGAAGTATCCAAGTTGGTAGTTTCAATGCCACTTCTGTATTTATACTGTTAATGATGGAAATGTTCTCTCTCTGAAATATTGTTCAGATCATTGAAGAGTTTTTCAACCAAACCTGGAGAGCGAGACACAACCAGACGATGCCAGATCACAGCCTGACTCTGCTGTGGTCGCTCTCCGTCAGCATCAAGGACTTCGGAGCCTTGCTTGGCTCACTGGGAGTCAAATACTTGGCAGATTCTTATGGAAGGTAAAAATACATTTTCATCATTCTTAGAAAATATTACTTCATCTTCATCCCCCTCATCTTCTCCTCCAGGCGCAACTCCATCCTCATCGTGAACTGTCTCTCAGTGGTGGGGGCCTGTCTGATGTTCGCCTCCAAAGCCAGCGAGTCTTTCGAGGTTCTCATCCTGGGACGGTTGGTGTTTGGTCTGTTCTGCGGCCTGGTGATGAGTCTTAACCCCCTCTACATCCAGGAGGTGTCCCCCACAGACCTGAGAGGGGCCTTTGCTACACTCAACCAGGTGTCTTTTGCTACGGGCATCCTGGTGGGAATGGTAAGGACCGTTTGAATACTTCATATGTAAATCTATCTACGACTTCCCTGACTTCAGTTAAGTATTATAAAGCTACTGTTGGTTACAGGTGGCTGGTCTGGAGAACGTGTTGGGTACAGAGGATAACTGGGCCCTGATGTTGTCGCTGTCCCTCCTCCCAGCGCTGGCGCAGTACCTCGTCCTGCCTTTCTGCCCTGAGAGCCCTCGATACCTGCTTATCAATCGAGGACAAGAGGGCAAGGCAGAGGCAGGTGGGAACCCCTGACTGATATTCTAATATTCTAACTGCACTTCTTCCATTTAGTTCTTAAGCTGCAGTTCAAAGTTAGAGACATGACACAAACTCAGTCCTGCAGTTGCATCGATTGTAGTCTGTTAGATTCATGACTAACGTCCAGGAAGCATTAATAACTGTAGCATTGTTGATCTGTGGATGAACTACTTTATGTAAGGCCGCTGTTTTAACCCGGCAGCCCTGCTGCGGCTGAGAGGCAGCTCAGACAAGGTGTCCACCGAGCTGCTGGAGATGAAGGAAGAGGCTGCTCACACTCAGACCGTTGTCTCCGTCCACGACTTCTTCAAGAAGCGCCGCTACAGGCAGCCGATCATTCTCGTCCTCGTTGTCAACTTGGGCAGTCAGCTGTCTGGATTCAACGCGGTCAGTCGTAAAATTCTATTGTTTTTGTTATTAAATTCTACAAATGTCAAACTAATCATGGTGGGCCTTTGTCAGGGCTTTGAAAAATGTATCTAATTTTTTTGCATCGCTGGCTCATGGTCTCGATACTTGATACTTGAAGTCTGTGCAACTCAGTTAGCTAAAAACTAATTCCTGCTCTTTTCTTCCAGATCATCAATTATTCCACCAGGATGTTTCAGGCCAAGTTTGACCAGGCCAAGTACCTGACTCTGGGCGTGGGCGCTGTCAATGTGACCTTCACTCTGGTGGCAGTGAGTACTCACCGTAGTGAGAAGCTTTATATTACAACTCCACGTTTTCCTTATTCTATTGTTACTAAACAAGCAACTCCAAGAAGTCTGATGCCTAAATAGTGAAATGTTAAATCTAACAACAGCACAAGTGGTGTTAAGTTCAGTTTACTCTACCACAAACTGCAAACTCTGAGCGAGAATTGCCATTATTTCCTGATAAATGGTTCCACAGCTTGAACCACAGCAGGATAGAGTTGCATTCTTCATCCAAAAACTAGTGATGAAATGTCAGCAGTCACCACGGTGTTGTTCTTTCCCTCTGCAGTTCTTCCTAATGGAAAGGGCAGGGAGGAGGAGACTGCTCCTGACTGGTTTCATCTCCATGGCCGTGTGCAACCTCCTCATGACTGTCGGAGATGCTGTCCTGGTAAGATCATTCCAGGCAGCGCTGTGTGTTTTCATGTGTCCAGGCTGAATTCCCCCGTCCCGTTGGAGACGGTGATGTAACCAACGCTTGACAAACTCTAAACCTCTCAACAAATGATTGACAGGATCAAATTAAAATAAACACGGTACTGATTTATACCTTTACAAGGAGTCCATGTAGACCAGAGATCTTTCTGGAATGTCCTTCCACGATGAACATTTTCAGAAACTGTCTTCAGTGTTTGAGGTCCGCACGGGCAGATACGGAGAACTTTGACGATGACAACCACATTGGCTGCCCGACCGGTACTTATCAGTCACAACATCTCCTCTGCTGATTCGTCATGCCCCGATCACATGAGCCTTTCCAGAAGAAATGACATCAGCCCGTCTGTATCTCTGAGCCGGTTGTTAATTCAATATGGATAATGAATTACAGGTGTTGCTGTCCTTGTTGTCCGTGTTCACAGCTGTCACGCAGTTCTTTTCATCATGCAACCGCACCAGCGTGCCTTTTAGCCCAACGAATGATACTTGGACATGAGTTTTCACACGTATTAGAATGGAGATTATTTCGGACACTGAGCTAAAATCGCATCATTTCCTTTATAAAATGTCATTCTAAAGTTGAAGTATTAGTGTGGACCTCACGGGTTGTGTATCTATAATCAAATGATAGCTATTTTTCCAAATAACAATAGACTATTTGATTTGGAAGATGCATTGTGGGTAACACTACCAGTCATCCCTTCTATCCACCCCCCACCCCCAAGCCCCTGGTCCCACAGCTGCGGAGCATGCTGGTCCTGCTGGTTTTCTGCCTGATCTCAGCCTACGAGCTGGGCCCTGGCCCCATCTCTTGGTTCATCGCCGCTGAGCTGTTCGACCAGCCTGGGAGACCTACTGCCATGGCCTTCACCAGTATGCTCAACTGGGGAGGGAAGTTTGTTCTGGCGCTCCTCTTCCCTCCATTACTGGTGGGTTTACGCTGCTGGCCGACACGCTGTATGAGCAGGCTGAACTTCAAATGTTATGAGTATAAATCTATTTCTAATTCCCTTAAAGTCAGGTTGAAATAATAGTAATTCAATTAAACAGTTAACGAGGGAAACTTATGTTCGTGACCGTGCAGCAGAGACGGATGTCAACCTGAAACTAAGAGAATCCAAAGAGAGAATCATCTCTTCTTCCTTTATGTTTTACATTTCTATCTTTCCTGACTGTGATTTGGTGTTGTCCAGAACGATGTCTTTCCTTTCTCTCCCTCACACAGAAAATCTGCGGTGCGTATGTTTACCTCCTCTTCATGACTGCGGCTCTGCTCGCCTTCACCTTCACCTGGACTCGACTGCCAGAGACAAAAGGTCGCACATTCGATGACATCGCAGAGGAATTCAGAGGAGCGGAGGGCATCCCTTTGCACAATAAGACCGGATTCAACACCTTCAACTGACCAACGTTACAGACTCGGTCCTGGTGTTAGAACGTTGAGGAAGAATCGCTGTGCAATGCAATATAAATAATCCTGAGTAAATACTTTGTTATTTCTGGAGAAATATTTTCACAGCTCACAACCAAATATGAAACTCCGTTCGCATCCACTCAAGAGGAAGACGTGAAATGAAACTGAACCACTTGATATGTTCACGGTGAGATTGGCTGATTGAAGCTATAAATAAGAGAGAATAGTAAGTAAGTAAGTAAGTAAATTTTATTTATATAGCACATTTTCTCAGAGAATAACTCACAAAGTGCTTTACATGCATGAATTAAAAACACAGCAAATGACATTTCAAACGTTATACAAGTAGAACATCACAAAAAAAAGAAAAGAAAATAGCAGCGACATAGATTCAAGTAACAAAAGCTTGCTCAAATAAATACGTCTTAAGATTTTTCTTAAAAATATCGACGGAGGGTGCAATTCGTA
>CAAKHC010000213.1:1191-13653 GCA_901007825.1 Macroramphosus scolopax
CTGGCTGGTGTTTCAGTATGAACAATGAATGACGTGATTTGCATTTGGATCAATGGGAAAGACGTAAGGAAAACGGGTTGGAAATTGAGGTAGACGTCGCACATTTGCCCACTCCGATGCTTGTGCATTAGTGCGAAAGAACAAACCCTTCCTCCAGGGACTGAGAATTTCTTTATCTTGGCTGGCCAATTGCAATACAAGACTATTTTACAGTTGCTGTGCTATGAAGATGATTCAGCCATGGCATTCATGTCTTTGTATTTTAACAACAGGTTTGAAATTATATTGTTGAAGAGGTTGGTTCGAAGTTTTCTAAACAAGTCAGGATGTTTATGTTTCAGATTCCAATTAATCTTGATGATCTTGAGGGCAAAAAGGAGCCAGTCATAGAGGGTAAGAGAGTTGTATCATACGAGATCAAACTGAGAGACGGTGACACCAAAAGCAATAACGAGGTGTCCTCAATTTTCTAATCACTCATTCCCTCAGACCCAGAGCACAATGTCTACACCCGGTTTATGAAGTCCCATCGGTGTTATGACCTCGTTCCCACCAGCTCTAAATTGGTTGTGTTTGATACATCGCTTCAGGTAAAACGGAAGCTTTAAATTTATAAAAAAATAGATGTCTTTCATCAGCTTATTAATTATTTGCACTAATTTTACAGGTCAAGAAGGCATTCTTTGCACTTGTTTCTAATGGCGTGAGAGCGGCGCCCCTGTGGGACAGTAAGAAGCAGTGCTTTGTGGGTAAGGCTATTTTTCTGTTGGCTCTGTTATACTCCCTGTAAAACACAGTTAAAGGACTGACTTGATGCTCATCATTCGTCTCCACAGGTATGCTAACGATCACAGACTTTATTAACATCCTTCATCGCTACTACAAATCTCCATTGGTAAGATTCTTGATACCAGAAGCTTATAGTCCTTTCAGTTGTAATTTTATACATAAATACCAAATGTGAGCAGTAATGTTTTGTCATAACTAACATGTTGCTTTTTCATTCTTCTGTTCCTCCTAAAGAAGTCAAATATTTCTGTTGTAATCTTTCAGGTTCAGATTTATGAGTTGGAAGAGCACAAAATTGAAACTTGGCGGGGTGAGTATGTTTGCTGAAAATGTGATATATATCTTGTACTATGGTGATCAAGAAGGTTAACTATAGTGTTTGTTTTTGATTCGAACAGAGTTATACCTTCAAGACTCTTTCAAACCCTTGGTCAGCATATCACCCAATGCAAGGTCAGTTTTTTAATAATTAACACATGGTTGAAAATAGTTTTCTAAATTGTAGTGTTGGGGACACTTTTGTAAACAAGCACTAGAACATACTACAAGGTTTAGCCTGCTGCAGAAATGTTTTGAAGGTTGAGGTAGTACAAATGATGTTTGCATTATGTACATATTAGGTGATATACTGTAAATGTTCCTGTTCTACTCAAAGGAGACAGACAGAAAACACAAGAACCATATTTTCCAATGTTTTGATTGATTGATACTAATTATTAACACAATGCAGTTATTGATATTTTAGTTTCAAACCTTACAATGTGTTATTATAAAATCCCACAGCAGATGACAGACAACATTAATATGTAGCTTCTTTTTATTCAGCTGTTATCTCAAAACATGCAATGTCCAGCTAACATGGTAGATTTGATCCACTTCTCTGTTTTCTAGTTTGTATGATGCAGTATCGTCCCTGCTGAAGAACAAGATCCACAGACTGCCTGTAATCGACCCCCTGACAGGAAACACACTCTATATTCTCACACACAAGAGGATTCTCAAGTTCCTAAAGCTTTTTGTAGGTCCATACTCAATGCTTTCCATTGTAGGCCGCTGTTTTTGGTTGTTTGACATGAAATTCTGAATGCATATATTTATCCTGTGTGTGAACAAGCTTTCCTTGTTTTCAGATATCAGAGATGCCGAAGCCTTCATTCCTGGGTCAAACTGTAGAAGATTTGAGCATAGGAACATTTAAGAACATAGCAGTGGTGCGCACAGACACACCTCTGTACACGGCACTGGGTATTTTTGTTGAGCAGCGAGTGTCAGCACTCCCTGTTGTGGACGACAAAGGTAGGTGGGCAGGTTGAAATCCCATCCCTGTTGATTTTGCACAACTGACCAGAACACCTCCTGATTGTTATTTGTTTATGTGCTCTCTATGTCTCTCTCTCTCTCTCTCTGTTGTGCAGGTCGGGTGGTGGACATATACTCAAAGTTTGATGTGATAGTAAGTTCACACAGTCCATGTAAAATAACTTTTATATTTACATCTTGCTTTAGAGACAGGTGTCCGTGTCAAGTCCAGTCAATGCAAACCCAAAACTCAATGTTTTGATAATTCAAGTCTGTCATGCTATCATACAGTGACTTGGCTCAGTAGGAGAGGGGCCCCATATTCCAGAGACTGTGTCACAGTGTCCTTGCGTGAGGCAATGAACCCTGCTTGTATGGCCTTTATTGTATGAAATTAATTGAATGAAATGACTGGAATTAATACAATTTGAATTATCTAACTTATATCTTTGATTTGCCAAACCAATCTCTTTGCTTTATACAATTGTAAAGTAAACATGTGGAAACGTCTTGTGTTTATGTAGAACCTGGCAGCAGAGAAGACGTACAACAACCTGGATTTGACTGTGACCAAAGCCTTGCAGCACCGCTCTCAATACTTTGAAGGAGTGCTGACCTGCCAGAGGCACGAGACCCTGGAGGCCATCATCAACAGACTGGTGGAGGCGGAGGTGAGTGTTTGATCACAGGGGGATACCTATCGGTTCATTTTGTGTCACTAATTAGCTGTTTCTTGTAGCAAGTGTGCCCTTAGTGGACATTACTGTTGAATAAAGTTTATCTTATGATCAACAACCTCGGTAATGTTCCTGTGAACCTAAGGTTGTTAATCAGTGTAAATAAAAGGACACGTCAGACAATCCCTGGAAAGCAGTTAGCTTTTCTTGAATAGTTCATTTGAATCAAGCCAAAAGATCGAGAGTCATGTGCAGTTATAAGTCCTTCATTCTGTCATCTCAATGATCATCAAGATATCATCTCATCATCCGCATTCAATCATCTGACGCTCCTTGTTTGTTCGAGACTAACATATACGGACTTCCTGTGTGTTCTTCAGGTGCACAGGTTGGTGGTTGTGGACGAGCAGGAGGTGGTGAAGGGAATTGTCTCCCTTTCAGATATCCTCCAGGCATTGGTGCTTACTGATGGAGACGAAGGTAAGCTGAGTGTTGAAGCACATGATATTTGAAGTATTTAAGATTTAAAGTAGAATGAACTTAAGTACGGAAGTTGTATTTAGTAGGATAAGTAAGAAGAATAATCTACATACTTTCCTAAATATGTTCATGGTAAACTTCGATTGACGGTTTCAGTTTTCTGTCTATAGGCACCGCTTGAGGAAGACACACAAACAGGGAAAGGCAACTAAGTTTGAAGTGGAGGCCAGTGCAAAGGGAGGAAGAAAGAGCAGACATGTGACAGAGAAGCTGTGACAGTAAATTGAAGTATTGTCATCAACTCCCTGTAAACTTTTCCATATATTCACACTTCTTACTCTCTGCAAAAATATGAATCAATAATATTTAGCAACTCGGCAATATACAATTGTAGTAGTACAGGGAATATATGAACTCCTGGTAATTCAGCCAAATTCCACAACATCAGAGAGTCAAGAAAGATACAAAAGCACAAGATATGTCTGAAGAGGAGCTGCAGCCACTCAGGATGACCAGCATCAGTCCTCCCTCTGTCCCTTATTATATCTTTGATTACAAAGGTTTACCGGTTGATGATGATGTTAGGTAAAACAACTGGGCCGTTACAAGTAAAAGGAAAACAAATTTACCTCTATTGTCTTTTCATTGGTTTGATATCCTGTATTTGTGTCAAGGCCGATGAGGATGCAAATTTGATTTGTAATATTTTTTTGTTTTTTTAAACGTACAACAAACATCAGAGGGCATATGAATTTTGAAGTATTTAATCTGTATATGTCGTATCTACTGAATGGCTAAAAAACAGCTCCATTCCACTGTTGTGTGAAGATTAAACGGATCATCCAGCTCAATCTTCAATCACCAGGCAGACTCTGGAGATTGTCAATAGTCAGCACTAAATAATTTTAACTGATTTAAAAAAATAAAAATAAAAATCATTATAGGATTTCGATCTTCCTCTGATAACTCAAGTTAAATTTAAAACCAGCTTCATTAACTGTAACTAGTTAATATCAAGTGTGTGAAGAATTCATGGACTCAAGGTCAGTTTTGTAGCCGGACAACAACTTAGCAAATGTTGGAGAGCACTTAAAGCTCTTTAGGCAACCTCAATGGTCAAGTCCATCACAGCACAGTTGAATCGAGACAGCCGTTGATTGTGATGTATTCTGGTTAAATGCACAACCTCTGGATATTTATGCTTCGTGTTGTCATGTTAAGCAATGTGTAAAAGATTTTCCATCTTACATCAGAGACTAATTATTTTGCAGCCACACTGGGGGTGTTTGGTGTTAATGCTAAAGGGACTTTCTTATGGCTGCACTGCTGCAAAGTCTCCTCATTATATGTAAGTGGTCTGTTGCTTGGAATTCCAATGGTCAACTTATGATTTTCTATTGCATTATTCATTTCCAACATAACTGGTTTCAGATTTCTATATTATTGGTGTGTTTTGGTCATGTCAGTTAAATTTCAATAACAATAAGTCGCACTTGATATAATATTTTTCAATCACTTCATACCAGCATCTCCCTGTATTGGATATGCAATGAACACATCTCACCTGTTGTGGTCAAATGAAATTCTATGTGTATAACTGTATGTAAAATGCACAATTTTTGTACTAATCTGCATTGAGATTGTAATTTAAAGGATAAATAATACAAATCCTTTGAGTGTGTTTGTCTGCTTTTTGTATATCGTGTGACCTTTTCCTGAAGGGGATTTACACAACTTGTAACAATTTGAATACATGGATGAAAAAAGAAACAGCACACATGGAAAAACATTTCTTTCTTCTTGTTTATTAGAAGCTTCATGATCAAAAGGGATTTTCTTTTACATGGATGCAGTTTTTAATCGCCTTGACTGGACAGACTGAGTTGGAGTTGTTACAACCTGTTATAATGCCTCATTTGGGCTCAGTTGTCAATTCACCAAAAGGTATACTTAGAGCAACGTATTTACAGTAGATTGAATTACTTTGCATCTTTTAGTTGGGCAAATATGATTTGACAAACACCCCTTTATTGCAACAGTCAGTCTTTCAGGTCAAAGTGCAGACAAACCCTTCTGACAAATTGAATACATTTGGGAGGGCACGTGATTTTAAAATAAAAAACATTGGTCTAATACCTACAATAGTACAAAGACAACGCAGTATTTAGTTTCAACATTGCTTCTCCCAGAGAACTTTCAGATTATCTGCATAGTTTCCAGTCAGACAGTGAACTGAAATGTAAACATTCTAATTTTCAGTGGTGTGATCGTAAATAAACCGTGGCCAGAGGCGATTCTCTGAACAATTTGGTTTTTAGTGCTGTGAGGTCAGTAGTAGTGCACACAGCCATACAATAATAATAACATGGAAAGATAACACACAAATAGTACCTGCTGGATCTGCACACAGAAAAAGACAAAAGTGCAAATATTTCCTGAAACCAAAAATGCATACAGTTGGCTCTTACAATGTTAGACGAAAAGGAACATTCCATGTCTATTTTCACATTGAGGAGGTTTAGTACAGTGGAACAGGAACAAGGAAACGTTAATTATTAATCAAATACAGTAATAATAAACGTGAGAAATGCAAAGGAATGTTACTTTAGATTTCAGAAGATGATTCTAATTATAAAAAGCAAGATTTTCTTCCCATCAACCAAAAATGAGGTATAAAAAATATATCTAAAGTATGAGCTAAATATCCTGTCATATATTTTTATACACAATTATTACCACAGCGAGTGTGTCAGGTGATGATAAGTCACTGGCAGCTGTTTCTCTGCAACAGTGGACATCTAACACTCCATCCTAAAGGAATGCACCGAGTTAAAAGTTCCCGTCCATTTTAACGGACAAAGAAGTGTGTTGATTGGTAAGCACACTGAAGACCTGAGGTTTGCAGCAGCTTCTGGGAAATACTGCAGACAAGTTGTCCAAAGGTTAAATCGTGTTTGCCCAAGTTTCTCTAAGTCTCCAGTGAACAGATGACTAAACATAACTGTTGTTGCAGAACCAGATGGCTTATTTGCCCTGAAGGATGTCTAAGCAGTTTGTCATGTGTCAGTTTGCTGTAATTGTGTGAAACCTACACAGCAGCTTCTGAAACAGAGACTAAACACGACTAAATCTCCCAGTTTGTCCGCTTACAGATATAAGTGATTTCCATCATTAATTATTTTACAACACTGATTAAAGATTAAAAAATGTTATTGATTGCATACAAGTCTACAGGTGATCCCAGGATCCTTGTTAGTGTGGTGGGTTGAGAGGAAAGAAGGTTCAGGTAGGGCAGCAGTAGCTGAGGACAAGAAAGGAAAGGTGATCTTGGTAGTTTGGCTGGGTAAGCGAGGTAGGGTTTGTCAGAAATCATGTGTCTATGGAGGAATATTTCACAAAGTGCCACATATCATATTCTTTCTCTTCGTGCATACTTTGAAAAAAGCCCAACCTCATCCTCTCTGTGTCTGACAGTCGGGACCTGTTGAATGCTTTTACTCAGTGTTCGACTCACTTGAGCTCAGACTTTTATGTCCTCCTGGATGCTGAGCTGGGACAACGTCTTTTTGATGCGCAGTGCCGTCAAGCGGGCAGCCCCATTCGCATACCAACACTCCCTCATAATTTTGCCCATAACCCGCAAGGCCTGGAACAAAAGGAAGAAAAACGTACATGAGAATGACAAGCATACAATTCATTGCGAATATATATCTATATATGTAATGTGTTGCTCTTTTATCTTGAAAATATCTATAGAAATAATATGAATTACGCAAAAAGAAAATGAAACTGCCTCCAAAACACATCAAAGAAAAGTGCTTAAGGGGGTATTACAGAGCAGATGTTAATTTTCATTGCTGTGGACATAATTAAACTCCGTTAAACACGATGTTTGTTTGAATGATGTCTTTTTAAAAAATGTGGTCTTTATTCATTTAAAAAATGATGAACAAAATTACAACACGGCAACCATTTTACATGCATTAAAAAGTCTAATTAAAAGAGGATAACTTAATCCTAAATATTATACAAATATGAGTATATCTAAAACCTGCATTGTTTATTTAATGTATTATCATAAATACCAACCAAACCGCCTGGAAATGGGTTGAAAATTCAACAAGTTTTGATGATTTTATTTTTGATATGCAGGAGGAGTGCGGCCAAGTTGAAACACAAGCTTCAAAAAAATATATCCTGGTTACATGTGCTTTATTCTTTTTACATTGTAGAAAAGAAGACAAGTCTCATGCATCCTTTGTTCAGAGATTGCTTCACAGACACACTCATGGGCTAATGTGTGTGAGGGTTCTTAGGTTGGTCAAACCATGTGGCATAAGAGGAGACACAATGTTTCTCTTAAAAACTGTTTTTATTTGCTTCAATAATTAGTGCTTTGAATGCATACTATATACTATATAAAATACGTTTACAGTGATATATTCAGAGTGAAAACTCAGAATAGGGGGATCTGCTCCCTCTTTCACCCCATTAACTAACGCACAAATACAATATTACTGCAGTAACACAATATTAGCTGATGTATCTGCCTTGTTGTTTAGACATCCAGATGAACCAGATTACTTAATTAATATTTGTTTACACCAGACAGTTTGGGTTATCATCTTAAACTGGGTGTCAAACTATTTAATCAGTCCAATCAGCGTTTTCCTTACCTCATAGCTCTGCCACCAATTTGGGATGTTGGGTCGTATCTTTTGATCACACACCACCTTCCTCATCTCCTCCACGGAAGGGTCAGAGGGTACCAGGTCAAAGTAGGGCAGCTGGTACTCTTCATGGATACCTGATAGCACAGCAGCACATCAGTGTTGTGATCTTGTTGTTAACAAAAACAAACACAGACTGAAAGAGTCTGACCTCCACTGTTGCAGCGGCGTGCAATCTCCCAGTAGACCAGCCCCAAAGCGTAGATATCAGCACATTTGAAGGAGTCAAAGTGTCTCATGTTGATGGTCTCGTCTAGGACCTCTGGAGCCATGTACCTGTGAGACGAAAAAAAACACAGTTTTTATTGAAACTATTGATGTACCTAAAAAATATTCTGAACAAAGGAAGATCATGTGTTCATGTTGACGGACCTCTTGGTTCCCACCCTTTGATTAGGGGCGATGTCGATGGTGTCTGTGGCAGAGTCATGACGGACAGCTAAACCCAGATCAGCGATTGCACAGTTGCAGTTGTTCTTCACAAGGATGTTCTTGGACTTGAGGTCACGGTGGGCGATGCCTGGCTTTCCTACCAACATAATATATAATAAATATACATGACAATTACTTGTGAATTCATCATAAAGGCAAAAGTTTCTACTTGATACTCTTTACTGTAAAAGCTGGACAATATTAGAAGATGTTTTCATCTCTCTCATTCTTGCTTATTTGCCTCCTTAGTTACTTCTTAGATTGGACAGTACTTTTTTGTTAAGATTGCCCCCTTGTGGCCTTTATTAGTCACTAAGCTACTTCATAAATTTACAATAAATCCAATTACTGGTTTTATTATGTTAAATCTTTCAACTGTATGTTTAACTGTGTTTTAATAACTGTTATTATCACATACGAAAACAACATAATGAGCAGATTTGACTTGTGCAGGCATAATGGTACTTGATGAGTCACAACTGTGATACGGACAAAGGAAACTCGTACTTCAGAAACTGAAGCAATGCAAAATGAAATTGTGATAGCTGGACTTTCATGAGAAAGAGTGACCATTTCTATAATCTTATTGTCTAAGGATGCCAGGAAACAGTAAGTACGTTTGAATATAAATGCATATAAATATCGTTAAACGAGGCCACCAACAATACCTTGTGTTCCAAGAATCTCCATGTGCAGATGTGCCAGGCCACTGGCAGCTGACAAGGCCAGTTTGATCATTCCTTCAGCAGTGACAGAGTAGCAGTTCAGGTAGTCAAACAGAGAGCCATGCTCATGGTAGTCTGACACCAACCACAGCTGAGTCCATGTGCCATTATCTAAGCAAGAATGAGAAATAAATGTAAATGATACGTGTTCTTGAAGTGATTCATTTGTTTAGCCAGTGAATATAGAACAAAAGATGAGCATCAATAATTATCTACTGTTTCACTAAATAATGAAGATGTTGTGATGTTGCAGGTGAGCACCTTTGTTGTCAGCAGCTATAAAGCCCAAGATGTTCTCATGGCGTAGCATGATGGTCTGATATATTTCAGCCTCACGGAACCATGAGCGCTCTTCTCTGGACGAGAAGATTTTCACCGCAACGTCACCACCCCTCCAACGTCCTCGCCACACCTCGCCAAAACGCCCCTTACCAATGATTTCTTGGAGGACAATTGTTCTAGCCACAGTCCTTTGGACAAACAGAGGCAGACCTGAGCAGAAGAGAATAGAGAAAAGTCTTCAGCAGTCCACTGATATACATTTGACCTCAACATTCCAAAACCAGTGAGAACTGCAACATAAGTGTTACTGACCTGACCCTGAACCAGATGTGGACAGATCGTAAATGAGGTCCTGCAGAGTCCCGTCTTTAGCCATATAGAGATGTTCACAGGAGGGATCTTCCACCTCTAGCCTCTGCCTGTGGCTGTAGGCCCTCTGGTGGTACTGATACACAAAGACCCCGGCCATCAGCAGCAGACACAGCAGGAACAGCGGCCCCGCAATCACAGCGACTAGTTCCACAAGCCCCCATGTCCCACCTGGGCCATAGCCTCCCCCGAGTCCTGACTGGGTGGTGACTACAGAGAACAGAAGTGCATTTCATATGAAAACATGTGGCACCCACTACACACATACGCCTTTGTACTTCTTCATAAGTTTAAGGATATCCTGGATATGTTGGAATTAATCCGTGACACAGGCCCCTGGTGTTAGATGCCTGCCCAATAGACTTGGGCGGATTAAGCATTTACAACAGTACTCCTCTCTAATGCTCGACAGCACGAAATTGTTTATCCCAAAACTCACTGGAGGCTAGAGCATGCGTCGTCAAAGCAGTTTGACTGCTGTATACGTTGCTAAATTCTCTGAAGTCTCCAATAGAACCTTATAGCAATTAATGTGTATAATGTTTTTACTAAGATTGTAATACCCCACATGACTATATTACATTATTGCCCCTGTTGGGTTAATACTGGAATATTGCTGTCTATGTAAACAGAGACGCTGTTATCAGTGAGATATTATCACACTGACTTATTTCAAACAGATTGATTCTGTGATTATTTAATTAAGTCAGTTTTCTTTTCCTGCAAAATAATCACAAAGAACCTATATGAGTATCTATAAATTACTAAACCAATAAGCAGTATAGTGAGCGCATTGTTAAAATCATAATGCAAGATTTAACATCCCAGTCACATAGCTTGCGCGACCCCACAATTCTTACTGGAAGGTAATTTGAGGTCAATGCTGTTGCAGTAGTCGGTGTAGCAGCAGTGGATGTTGAGAAAGCCCTCTGCACTGAGGCAGTAGAATGGTTGTCCAGGGGGCACAAGGTCATTTTTGGGGATGCAAATGCGAATGTGCTGCTCTAGGCCCTCGATGAGGGAAGTGGAAGCCATACAGGCTCCATCAGTCTCACAGTGGAAGCCCGTCTTCCCACACTGGGCAGTGGAGCAGTTACACCAAAGAGCTGTAAAGATGGAGGGAGCAGAAGAAGCAGCACAGTGTGAAGAATATAATTAGTTGCACGATTCAGAGTATTTCACTTAAGTCTGAAAGTACTCCTCATGTTGTCAATATCGTGCCCTTATGTTTGCACTATTTCAACCTTCTTTTCCCTTTAAACAAGTAACGTGTTTTGACTAAATGTCCAGATATTTAATCTGGAGTTAGATCAGGAATACTGTGTATGTGTATGTATACTGTGTCTGGGCATTTGTGTTTGCATTCTGAATGTAATTTCTGATTTGTGAATAAAACATTCAGGCAAACCAGGAATTAGGATTATAATATGGATTAACAGGATTGGATGAAATAAATCTATTTTTTTTATTATTAATAGAATTCACCAGATAAATGGGAAAGAAACTTTTCTCAATTCCCCATCTCTCTATTTTTCTAAATAATTACAAATAATTTTTGGGGAAATTACAGCCTCTCATAGCATGTCCCCCTCCTTTACTCGCCCTTGTCAGATAACAAGGCACATATAATGTATATAACCTGCTCTTGAACGCATCGTAATCTCTTAAACAACTTGACATAATTGGAATAATGATAGCAAAGATATCCGCACTTTAGCGATACGTATTAACATTTGAATTATCTTTCTTTATTTCTGCTGAGTTTGCACAACTGCAATTTGAAAACATCCCGTCTAACAAACATTTGTGCATGTTACATGTCAGTATTAGTTCATCAAAAATGACAGTAGTCTCCAAATAACTACGTTAACTGTAAAGCCATTAAATGCTTAAACAATAAAATAAAACAACCATTAATAAAAAAATGAAGCTAGGTCTATGTATACAAAACAGACTTGTTCTCATATCGATTGGTTAATTCATTTTGTCGTCTGGCGTAGCTAACCTCAGCTAGCTAACCTATCTTACATTAGCTAGCAGCTAACTCTACGTTTGTTTGCCTTAATAATGACAACGGCCTTGAGCTTAAGAACACAACAAAACAGTGACGTTGGTTAACTCACCTTCGCAGGTTCTGTACAGGACAGCATGAACAACCACTGCCAACGAAACCCTTGAATTAGCCATGATCAATAAATTCCCGATGCATGGCCCCGTGTCGTCGAACGTTTAGCTAACTAAGTTAGTTAGCAGCCGTTAGATGTGGCGACACTGGCGAGAGGTGAGAGCAGCTGCTAACCAGCCTGTCAGAGAGTCCACAGTTTACCAACGTCCTCCACCAGCAGGCAGCACGCACGCACGTACGCACGAGCGAACACACACACACGCGCGCACGCACGCACGCACACACACACAAAACAGCATTGACAGCACAGCTCGTGGACAACTCATATCTTGGACAGCACATCTGTACATCCCTGCCAGTGTTCCCTGTGTGTCCTGTTGTCAAGCTCATTCTACCCACGGTGTGAGAGGTTTTTTTACGTGAAACTGTCAGGTCTTCAGCAATCTCACGTTTTTTTAGTTTGTCTGCCCCTCAGCCAGTTGTGTTCTCCTACTCAGCTGTTTTTTGGGATTTTTTTTGCCGAAAAAGCTGAATATACAACACTAATATATGAG
>CAAKHC010000213.1:13673-41329 GCA_901007825.1 Macroramphosus scolopax
GCAGCTGCTAACCAGCCTGTCAGAGAGTCCACAGTTTACCAACGTCCTCCACCAGCAGGCAGCACGCACGCACGTACGCACGAGCGAACACACACACGCGCGCGCGCACGCACGCACGCACGCACACACACACACACACACACACACACACACACACACACACACACACACAAAACAGCATTGACAGAACAGCTCGTGGACAACTCATATCTTGGACAGCACATCTGTACATCCCTGCCAGTGTTCCCTGTGTGTCCTGTTGTCAAGCTCATTCTACCCACGGTGTGAGAGTTTTTTTTTTACGTGAAACTG
This sequence comes from Macroramphosus scolopax, assembly GCA_901007825.1. NCBI lineage: Eukaryota > Metazoa > Chordata > Actinopteri > Syngnathiformes > Centriscidae > Macroramphosus > Macroramphosus scolopax. Next base: position 13,986 of record CAAKHC010000213.1, read on the forward strand.
TCAAGTCTTGAGCAATCTCACGTTTTTTTTAGTTTGTCTGCCCCTCAGCCAGTTGTGTTCTCCTACTCAGCTGTTTTTTTGGATTTTTTTTGCCGAAAAAGCTGAATATACAACACTAATATATGAGTATTATCACCTGTGAAAATTGTCTTGTTTTCTCATCCCAGCAAACTTTGTGTCTCCACCAGCTCCAGAAAGAGCAAGTATTCAACAGCTAATCGCTTACGTGTCTATCTGCAGGTTAGAGGTTAACAGCTGGTTTATCTGAGCTTTTACATGATGATTATGAGTGTGGAGTTGGACGCAGGAAAACCAAAACATTGAGCTCAAAGAGACGTAAAGATTTCATAGAGTTGCAGTTGCAGTTTGATTGTAATTCCAAGTGGGTTCACCACCACAAATGATGAATTTCACATTAAACACAGTAATTTCATACATTATTCATATACAGACAGCTTTAAATACCAATGAGAGAATGGATAATCATTCACTGCCCTATTTACATTTCTATGCAAACGAAATCCATGCACTCATAGAGTTAATAAAAGCAGAATAATGTGAATATGCTCTTGGCAGTATGGAAAATGGCAGTCATATTTAGGATTGAACTGGAGGATAAAACACATCCTCCATTTTAATGCATGTTATCTATATATTGTTCAGTATTTACATTTGGTTACATCATTCAATAACTGCTTTTGTCTGGTATTTATAAATAGCAAACCCTGCACATACAACAATATTACATAACAATACAGGTTAGCTATGTCTTTGCTGTGTTTCTCTAGTGTTTCTATATATACATATTTTATAGGATATATACAGGTGTACATATTATACACCCGCATGTCTGTGAGTCATGAGGTAGACACCATAAATGCTTTAGCACCTGTGAAATTGACTCGGTATGTTCTTTGTGCTGTCATGAAAAAGCTTCATTTGGATCATCTATTGGCTAAAATCTGAAGAACAGTTTTTGAAAATAATAATCTTTCTGACGTAGGTACAGAGGACTACTCCTTTATTAAAGCTTACTTTTTGCTTTTTTTGCTTTTCTCCTTTTTCTCTAACTGCTGCTCAGCTTTCTTCTTCTCCTTCTTCTTCTCATCCTTGATCTCCTTGTACCTCCACTTGGGTGGTTCCAGGAAGCCCTTTTGTGCCTTCTTTTTCTTTTCTTTCTTCGGCGCTGCCTCGGACGGTATATTGATGTTGATCTTGGGGATGCAGCCGGAGGGGAACACACTGTTCCTCCTGGCCATACTGCGAGGAATAAACGCGGTAGAAACTTTAGTGGAGGCCAGGGAGAGGATGCTGCCTCTCCTCTGGGTGTCATGGCAGCATGATGTAGTGATGGACTCTGCAGAATGGATTGAGGGAATGATGTGTGATACTGAGCCGTTGCTGTGGCAAACTGAGCCTTCCTCTAATTCCCTCTCTGGGTGTTTCTTCAACAACTCTGGCACAGCTAGGCGCTTCTTCCCCACCTCTGGAGGGCTGGTAGGGCAGAGCGGACGACACCCTGTTGTAATCAGAGGACTGTGGATACTTGTTGTGATGCGCACCATATGGTCCAAGACCCCATCGTCCTGGGGGTCACGAGGAAATCTCAACCCAAAAGTTGTTTTGATCCGCTGGGTAATTTTTTCCGTGGCACTTTTGTCAGCTTGGGCCCTGGCTACCCTCTCGTGGAGCTCAGGCCACTCAGGGACGTAACCTTCACTGAACTGCTCAGCTTTTGGCCGCATCATGAGGCGGCGTATTCGATGCAAGGTCTCATAGCGACCTGTTTTTGAAGCCCAGTCCTGAGCGCATTTTCCCTTTGTGGTGTCTGTTGCATGTATGTCAGCTCCTGGAAAGATGGTTGATAGAGAAGAGGAATGAGCAGATATTATTTCTCTAAATTCTATTACTTTATGTTATTCAGACCTACAAAGAGCTCATAGGCCTTTTTAATGGTTGACGAATTTACACATCACAGCTGGAAAAACACAGGTCCCCTTAATAATATAAACAATAGTTTAATGTTAAACAGGTAGATGTTAAACATTAAGCAGCCAACATGCACATACCCAGGACCCCGATACTTGAAGAACATGTCATTGTTATCATTGATGATCTATCAAACCTGTTTCTCATCTTCTTTACCTTCTCACAACATCAACAAAGGCCGATTACGCCCTTGAGCTAATTAACTAATTGACTTATCATGGATAACTAATCTTTGTGATGATTGATTTATTAGCAATTCGTCAGCTTTAATCATGATTATAGTTATATTTGTCCTTGATTATTTCACACTTGGGGTTTCATGGCATCTGCTTTTTTTATTTTCATATATTTTGTCCTATTTTTTTATAATATATTCTGTGTGGGAAGCCTTTTGTGCTTAATGCCTATTGTATCTCTGCAGTACGTGTCTTCCTCTTCCTCTATTTTTGGAAAACGCACGCAGCTTAAAAGTATCTATACAAGTCACTAATCTACAACCAGCCTTCAAGTTAGTCCCCTGGTGCAGAACTGTGTGTGTGGATATGAGAATGCCCTCGGAATGATCCTTTAAACCAGCCTGGCGTCACGAAGACATCCACTCACGGACAGAGTTAGCTGGGTTCAAATATGGACAGATAAACCGTGGGGTCAGCTATTCTGACCAGCAGTGCTGTAACTGTTCATCTGGAGCTGTAAGAGTGTGAGATGATGAGGTCATTACAGGGTTTCAAAACAGATCTCCTACTGTCAGTGTAAAGCAGCTCCTGTATGAGAGTATGTATGTGTTATTATAATCCCAAGTTATTCATACAACATGAAATAAATTGACAGAGATGGATGAAAAACAGGAATGAATCATTGAAATAATTACACCAGAACCTTCGTGGCGGTGCCCTGCTCTTACGTACCAGCCATAACAAGCGCAGCCACAACGTCATTTCGACCCGTCATGGCAGCCTTAATGAGGGCTGTGAACCCGCGGCAGTCCTTTACCTCAGTGTCTATACCAGAAAAGTAGTTCAGGAGATACATGACTGTGTTGACATGACCTGGGGATGAAACACATACAATTCAGACAGCAGATCGGCAGTGTGTCGAACATTTGAATGCTAATTTGGCGACAAACCAAATCTGACTTTATGTTCAGATGATGAATGTGGATTATTCTAGAAATGAACTGAACGAAAACATTACTGGTGTGTATGATTTACCAGCTTGGGACGCGATCATCAGTGCGGTGTTGCCTTCATTATCCTGGTGATTTATGTCGATATGAGGACAGTTTTGAAGCTGGTATACAATGTCCACAAAACCTTTGCAGCAAGCCAGCATCAAGCCATTCTGTTGGTAAATGTTCACAGTAAGTATCAGTGATACTGTTGAACAGTGATTGAAACATCTCAGCAGGTTCCGAATTATTGCCATTGTGAAGGAGTCTCTCACCCAGCTATTGATGTCCAACTCCATGACCTCGTCTCTTGTAACCCCTCTCTCCAGAACCCTTCGCAGGGCGGTGAGATCATTACGGGCACATGCTTGATATAGTGTTGATGCTGCTCGCCCATTTGTTATCTCTCGTTCGTAGTCTGGAAGCACAGAGTCATCAGACAGGACGCTGTCTGAATCAGACTCGCTCCCTGACAGAGAGTCGTCGTCCTCATCAGGACCAAGCAGAGGATCCTCTGGTGCAGTGGCCATCCTTCAACAGCACAACAGATGAGCTGTATCCTCTGGCTACATCTACAGGAACATCAGAGAAAGAGTCCAGTCCTTCAGACACAGTTGGACTTTGTCTGGAAACTCAGATAGGCTGAATTTTGTCTTCACCATAATTACACACAATGCCAAGTGATTTCATCACTGTAGGCACAAAGGTGGTGGTGCATCCTAACATGACAACAGGCTTCAGAGGTGCAACAATACCACTGAAAGAATAATTGGCAGATCCAAAATTGGGTCATTGAGGAAAAGGGTAATATTAGTGCGTCACTTCGGGATTAGGAGTGTTATCTGCGTTTCATGTAGTGGGCGGGGCTGCATGAGCTCAGCGTGCCTTTACTGTTGAGTAACTGGATCAGCAGCTAATAGCCCTGTTGAGCATACGAGACTGCTAAATGGGGAACGAAGCTCCTCAGAATAACCTCAGACACACGTGCCACTTGTCGGCTCGTGTAGAATTTTTTTAACACGTGTTATTTTCTCCATTGTGTCTTTTTGATTACAATCAATCTGTTTGGAGGGAAATTTATTTTACATAAAAAATGTATCAACTACATAAATGTCCGCAGGCAATTATAAAAACCTCAAATTGTTACAACTGTTATGAATGGAAAACTAAAGTTTAGTGAACTTAAGAGAATCTTTCTGCAGAATGCAGGTTATGATTGTAAATAATGTTATGATTCTGTTAACTAGGCTCTTGAACGCGGCCGATACTCATCATCTAAAAATGTCAATAAATAGTCTCATATTTACTGACAGTAGATAAATAAATTCCACTTACCATTAAGGGCGACCAGCAGCAAATGTGAGCCAATAACAGCATGTTGTCAAACTTCTGATTTCTGCTTGTGGATGACTTCTGACTTCTGACTCCCTCCAACTCTCCGCAGATTGTAAATAGAGGTAAGTTATCCATTTGTGCCCCACAGGTTGTTGTAGTGACATAAAACCGAGAGGAGGAGTCTTTGGCCGAGACACTCTGTTTAACTCTTGGCCTTGGCTCATCCCACTTACAACAGCTTAATGGACGGGATTACTAGCTGCTTCTTCATCTTACAACACAACACTCGTCTTCTATATCTACACAACCAGGATTTTACTTGGCTATAATAAATCAAATGTCTGTATGATCCATGTCAAAGGTCAATTGATAAAAAAAAATATATCTGGAAAACAATTTGATCATAACTAGAGGAGCATGAACTGAAATCTAACTGACACATAATCTTCTGTTAAATATGAATACAAATAAATGTATGCAAAAAATCTCAGAAAGTATGTACTATAACGTCTTACTCCATTCACAAATCAGTCACTCATCCAGTTGTAAATGTATAAAATGTTCCCTGTAAGCTGCTTAAAATAGAGGAATCTAATTAATTATTGAGACTAACGTGCAGACTTCCAAATCCCATCAGAGGAGACAGACATGCTCTGAACGAATGGGACGGATTCAAAGCAGTGGCAGCGAATGTGTTTCCCAGATGAACCACAGGAAGGCGATCTCTCACACAATTCACATGCTCGAATCCCAAACTGCAGCCAAAACAATAGAGCGTCACTTGTGACCATTTATATCCGTGTCATATATATAAGGAATTTACAAATTGATTAACATGATTTGAATAGGTATTATAACAGTAGAAATATTTCTATGCAATAGGAAGCATCAGATGATACATGACTAGTAAAGTCAAACAAATTTGCTGTGGTCTTCCTTTTACCCAATGTAATGATACAAAGCTTCTTGAAAACTGGAAAAGTTTTTCTTTAAGTTTTAAACACCTCTGTGTTGTATAAACTGAGGTCAAATAACCCCTGACCATCAACACAAACCATGTTTTGTGGGTGCTAGTGTGTCAAACCCTCACACGAAGTGCCTTGTTGGAATAAGGTGTATAAGAGGATTGAAATATATCTTTGGTGTGCCTGCTGTAGGACTTGCAATGAAAACTGTTAAAACTGGTATAGAAGTTGTGTTGAGAGAAAATCTGTTATGAGACGGCACAAAAACATAAAATCATTCACATCATATCGGCAGTACAATCTGCAACCTTTACAATATTATAGTATAATAATGATAAAGACCATTAAGTTGTTTCTGAATATTATTATAATTAGTTAACACTCCTGCCTTGGGAATGGTCTGAGACTTAAATTAGTCCTTGAAGGACTTGTGGGACGTGGCTGGACCTGTCTGGACAGATTGACCCCCTCCTCACCAGAGTGGCCTGAGGAGACTGCAGCTGACAAGCTGTCCTCATCTGCCCAGAGGAGCAAGGATCTGGTGCAACTTTTTTCCTTCTGTTTGAAGCCAGAAAGAATGAAACAACTGTTTCTGAAGCCTTTCAACTAGTTCTCTCTCTGTCTGTGATTGAAAACCGTCTACAGGCTCAGGAATGGATTAAGGTGAAGGAAAAGGACGCTACATTAGGAAGATTTCTCGAGGAACGGAAGAGCAGTGAACGCCAAATGAAGACTTTGGCAAAAGTACAAGGGAGGACTGAAGAACTTTTGAGGTACAGAGCTAGTAAAGTAAGTGTCTTTAGTATTCAAAGTATTTGATGGAAATAAAGATATTCAGTGCTCAACTGAAATTGTGTAAAATATATTTGTGTATGTGCAAGTTATTATGTCAGACGCCTCGTTTAAGTCCGATCTAGCCCTTTATGACATTTATTAACCTTTAGATTGTTTATGCAATATCAATATAACTCTTTGAGAGATTTCTGTGAAACTGAAATTGGCAATATGAATATAAACACTTAATACTTATAATATTTCAGCATCACTTCATTTAACCCATGTGCAAGGTTTCCTTATTTCTCCAGATCTCACTGAATCCAGTGATATGTAACACTTGGTACCGGCCTCAGAATTGGATGAAAATATACTATTATGTCCAAGTGTTTGTTTGTCTTTGTAGGCTTTACAAATCACATTAAACTGACTGTTTGGTCCTACAATTTGATGTTGTGTGAACTCTGCTGTTAAGTTTAGTCCTCTAAGAGGAATTTCACACATAAGATAAGAAACCACTTAAACTGAAGCAAAAATAGGATGGACAGAGCAGCAATTGTCTGTCAGGGCCCTTTTTACCTTTAAATCTATCTCACATTCAAATGCAAATAGAACTAATAAATGCTTTTGAAATAAAGGGAAAAGTTTACTTAAATGTGTCCCGTACACCCTCATTTGTCAAAGATTTCAGACACCAGCAAGGACAAACTGTTGGCGAATGAGAACAATCAGGACCTCAGGATGCAGTTCAAGTGGGCCAGGAAGTCCAGTCTGGCTACAGGAGACAAAGGTAACTCAGTTGGTCCACTTGCTTAACTTCTTCAGGGAAAATATAGGAATCATTTGGTTTACTGATGCTTCTCTTTTTGCCCAGAATGGGGAGCCATCTGCTGGCACGCTCTGTCAAACAGCAGCATTCACAGACTGTTGAGAAACTGTTGTATGAATCCAATATTAGAATTTTTAAAAACCAGCAATGAAAGCAAAACACACACTTGTCCTAATTGTTGAATCTTTTCTGATGCAGCTCACACGTGCACTGACATGCAGTAATCCTTCATCGTGGAATGTGTTTGTCAGCTCAGTGGGATCATCATTTCAGCAGAGTTTTTAAAAGCTTACCTCAAGAATATTTTTATATTTTATTTTAAAGCTGTAATCTCCTCCATTGAGACGGCAGTGCTGTGTTGGTCAACCTGTTCATGTTTGATACACGTGTCATAGAGACAACGGCTGCATCCAAGGCAAATTCTCCTTCACTGATGTCCATGTTTGGGTGCGTATGAGTTTATGCATAAATCTGCCTTGAATCACACCACCGACTGCAACAAGCCTGGACAGCTGTGCTCTGAAGATCATCTAGTCATGAATACTTAATCTTGGCTTTGAGATTAAATCTGCCTGCCTCCATCCTGCCAGCTCATTTCACCGTGTGCGGGATATTTCCACATGTTGATTTTTCCACTGCAGAGATAATGCTTTGGTACCTGCAGTGATAAATGAAAGCAGAAACCTGCCTTATTGATAGAAAAAAAAGGAAGCTAGATTAACAGTTAATGACAGATAATCACCGTGGATTCGTTTTTTTTCATGCACTGTTCAATTTTCAGATGTTGGGCTATTATGTGAGAAGAGAAGCTCTCAGCTTTATGAAAGAAACGTCAGGTCAAGCTTGATTCCTGCATGAATTTAACTTGTGTGTTTACCCGTCCGGAGAGTGATGCTTCTCTCCTCTTGATGGACGCATAAATCCATGCAATTCCATATAATCTAAGAATGTTACATTTTATTCATCATGCTGTGTGATTAAAAGGGAAAATGGGAGTTCACATGTGCACTCAGGAAATTAATTCCTGACCAACCATAGGAACAGAACCCGAGCGTGGAAGCTGGTTAGGGAGGCGGGATGAGGGAGGGAAGAGGAGACAGAAGGGGAGTGGAGTCAGTGGGAGAAGGTGGGACTAGCAGGTTGCTGCTGGCAGCCGTGCAGCGTTACAGCTGCTATCCCCGCCCTCATCCCTTCCTCTCTGTCACTCCCTCACTTACATTTGATCTCTCTCATAATCTGACCCCACTATCTGGCCACACTAAGAGCCTAGAGAGTGGAGGAGAGTACTCTTTTTTTCTGTCTTCAAACCATGGGATAGTAACAGAATTCATGCTTTTGACTACTCATATCTGGATGATGACCGTGGGGCTCTCTGAATACCTTTTCTCCCATCTCCTCTGGGGATTACCGAAGGAGTAGCGCGTGTGCATGTGTTTGTATCTGTGTCTGTCCAGCACCATGCCTGCATCTGACATTCTTGAGTCTGGCTGCGGGACTGAGACACCATGAGAGGGGGTCACCAACAGCGAGGGTGTGGGTGTCAGCACCTGTTCAGAAAACTGCTCAGCAAATGTGGCTGCTGCTTTGTCCGAGTCAGAGGTATGTGGATGCTCTGCTCATCCGCAGAAGGTTGATGGTTTTTCTGACTGCAGTATAAACTCTGCATTTCCCAAAGTCATTTTTTGCTGCTTGTACACAATCATTTGTGGAGTTAGAAATTGTCACTTACTCATAGAGGTTTTTGGTTTAAAGAAGGCTATTATACAATCTAACAACTATTTATTTTACTTTTCTTATTATGTTTATTGTATTTTTAATCCATTCAGTCAGTCTGTCCTTGTAGTCTGGAGAGGGCAGCAGCTTTAGGTAGCTTGGAAACACATTTAGCTGCTGTTGCACATTAAGGGCTCCTGATGTCATGCCAATGTTAGAGAAAAAAAAAAGCGATTATGTTTTTCTTCCTCCAATTCACTTAGATGATTTATGGAAAACAGAAAATCTGAGTATTTAAAAGAACATTAAAAACACTGATTTTAATGTGGACAGAACTTGAATGTTACCAGCATTTTTAGATGCAACAAAGTTTTGAAATGCTCTGAAACAAGCAGCATTAACCATGTCGACTGCACTAGCTTCCACTAGGATGTTGCTACTCATGCTGGATTCTAATATCACCATCCTGATGTAAACAAAGCAATATTACTTCAGGACACACAGCTGCATTCACAGAGCGTCCTCAAGTTTCATTTACAGTAAATGAGCAGTCTGTGGAAGGATGTGATCCAGTTATAGCCTGTGATTCATGTTCCAAATCGACGAAAAGTCGGTAATAGAAACACATCTGGATGCCTGAAGCGTCGAAATAAATATGCTGCAGATCACTGAATCATACAAATACAAGGGACATGAGTCACTGTCTTGAAATTCCCAGAAACAAGATTTACGAGACACAAAATAGAACTATAAGCATTATGATCTCTGCATCATTAATCCTGTCGGACAACAGCTTATATTAGCAGTGATTCTTCCACTGCTGCTCTGTGTAGAAACACTGTGCGAGTGGCTGTGGGTAAAAACAGAAAGTCAAATCCACAGTATTGTGACACTGATTTGGAGCAAAGGCAGCTGTGCGCACGCACACACATGCACATGCATAGACACAAAAACACGTCCCATTACTGCCCCGACCCTTAAATCCTCTGTTGTTCCAGTTGCTTGGGGAGTGATTAGGGATCGGCTCTTCTCGGAGCTGCACCGGACAAAATAGATGTGATAGGCAATGTGAAAATGAAAGCGGCTGTGTGGTGACAGTTCTTGCTTCCTCACCTTTGTACACAAATGTCAACAGAGCATCTCTGACACTTTTCTTCGGGACACACTTCGCCCCTGTGATGTAATGTCATTATTTCTGTTACACAAGATGTGTTCCTCCCCGATGATTGTTTTTGTCTGTTTGTAGAAACCTCAGCAATCACAGAAGTGCACCGCTCTTTTTTTCAACTTAAAAACTGTTTTCGCCTCCTTTTTAATTTAATTTTCTCCTTTTTAGGAACAACACACATTTCCCTTGGAGCCTTTCCTTTATTTTCAAGGTTGTTTGGGCTTTTCGCTTCAGTTCTTGTAGCTTTCTGTAGATGATCTCCCTCTTATGACTTCCTGGTTTTAACTCACTCAGCCTGCATGTGATCTCTCTCAATCGGTGTTTCTTCTCATTTAGCAACTATGTCCAACAGCTATCTATAAATACACTTCCAACAAAAATTGTGAAACTTGCTGGGGTATCTACTTAAATGTTCTGCCAACAACCTCACCGTCTCATTACACAGACATCAAGCTGGCTTAGGAAAAAAACATGACTAATAGTCTATTAGCCTACCACTGTGTGTGATGTAATCACTGCAAATATGTGCAGTAAACACAATTAGTGATGTTATTCCACAGTGCACTGACATGTACCGCAGCCTGTATATGTATATTTATATATATTTAGTCTCTGACAAGGGTTTTATTAAACCACAGGACTGAGTGAACTTCTTGTGAACTTGCAAACAATTGTTTCCTGTCACTCAGCCTCCTCTCAGGCAAGCTAAGCAGACTGAGAAGTGTCTTGGGCAGCAGACAAGAACAATGAGGAGTGACCACAGAGCAGGAGTCATATGGTCATGGGAAAAAGGAAATGGTGGGGTGACCAAGGCCACCAAGCTGAGCCAGAGAGTCTGTAACTGGGTCAGTTGTCAGCGTGCAGGACGTACTAACATGTGGCGGCGAAAGGTCATCGATCGAAATCCGTCTTGTCATAGTTTCAATGAAAATACAACCGTCCGACTGTTATATTTGCTGTCCCGCATGGTCAGAAATTCAAGGAAATGGCACTTTCTGTTCTCCAACCAATAGTGAACTAACCACAATGTAAGCAAGACAATATCGTAGCAGTAGTAGCAATAGTAGCAGCACCATCCGGATGTAGGAACAGTTTGTCTGTCTCACAGCAGAAGAAGAATCAGCTAATGTTTCATCCTGTTATCATCGATGCAGAGATCAGAATGATGTGGAGCAAGGACAATGACACATTCATGTGTGTGTGTTTTAATCCTCTTGATCTCTTTCTCTTGTGAATTAATGACCTCTGCATCAACCCTGCTCAGGAGGGAGTGGACGCATGAGACACGAGTCACAGTTTTCTTTTAGCTTGAGTGATGAGTGGAGGTATTTGTCCTTGGTAGGTTTTCAACAGGAAGAGAAGCAGGCGGTCTAAGCCCGAAATTACTGGGATTGACTTCTGTAAAGATGATTTCATCCATCGGCATGAACAAAATACAAAGCACCAGTAATCAGCTCCCACACACACGTAACACACAATGAGAACCTGGCTTGAAATCCAATACCCAAACCTTTAGTCATGCTCAGAGACGGTGAGGTGTCTTGCAGTTGTTTGTTCATAGTTAACCGCCCACCATTTGTGTTAAGGGAGTTGGTCAAAGGGTCGCAACTGGCCGGTTCCGGTTGCAGGATGGATTCTATAACCTGTCAGGCACCACTGACAATCTGTACACATCCCAGACTGGATTACTATTGTAGACACTCACCCTTAGCTAATGTTTTGGTCCCGTTTGCTGCCATCTCTCTGGGTCAGTGTTGTCTGAGCCAATGGGGCTGCAGGAATAATTCCTCCTGCCAAACATTTAGTCCATCTATCAATCAATTCATTAATCATCTGTCAATCAGCTGGCTAGAAGATCTGTAAAAACGCCTTCTGAGGCGTCACACAAACAGTAAATTGTTTAAAAATTTGGTCATACATTTCATTTTGACTTTGTATATTGATCCTGCTGTCTATACAGCCTGCGTGCAGCGATGCATTCACAGCCTACATGCTCTGCTGACACTCCAGCTGTTGCTCTGTGGGAAAATGACTTCTTACATAAGCTTCTCAAACGAACATGACCAGCTATGTCCTGCCGTTCAGCAGTGATTTGGATGTCACAATGACATTGTGCCTATAATCATACAGCATTAAGATGCATCTCCGCTGTAGTAAGGTGAACTGTTTGTTTCAGCAGATGGTCAGATGGTTGTTCCTGGTCCTGCATGACTATATGATTGTCAGTGTTTCCATCACCTCAGAGGACATTACATTCATGTCCTGGAGACGCACACTCTCTTCATCACTCACACACACACACACACACACACACACATACCTCAACCTCTCTTCCTTCCTGCTAAATCCTCCTATTACAGAATTGAGTTAATAGTTCACGGCAGGACAGTGAAGCACCAGATGAGGAATTAGTTTTATTACAAAACTTAAGTGAATCCAGGCTGCTTCAAATGTCCTGAATGTTTTACAGGAAACGCTCGATCATCAGATGAAAATGTGATGAGTTTGTATGAATTCAAATTAAAATCATTGGGAACAGTAAAATTGGATATTGAATATATATAGATATATATAGTAAATATATAGCCTTTTATTGTTAATATGTATCAAGCAATGTCTCAGCTACTTTGGCAAATGTCTGACCCAGATTTTCACTGGCTTCCTGAAAGCTTGTTATTATGGCTACAGCTTATATAAATGTGCTGACAGAGAATAGTGGCTTCTGGAAAGAGTCCAAAACAACAAAATTGGGCTCCTTAAAGATTCCACTTTGCCAAGGTCAGCAGAGCAGAGTGAAATGTTAATGTAAGGGCGGTTGATAGAAACCGCATTGTGGAGGAGAAGGTACCAGTTTCTACTGTGTAGTCAAAAGACTTAAAGCTGGAAACAAAATCCAGCTGTTGCCTAACAGGGTGTGAACTCCGGTATTGGTCCACCCAGAGTTGTACAATGAGGGCAAACATGATGAGACCTGACTGACTGTTGGTCAGACAATCCACTGGAACATACTTGAGTAAAACTTTGAATGCAGGTCTTCTGCTGCGTTCTCCTTATTGAACTCAGGGCATTGATTTTTAAATAATAATACACTATTCGTGCCTGGTGATTATTGTCGTACAGTGTCAAGACTCGGATGTGTTTGTGCAGCCAGCAAAAATAAGATATCCCTCAGCAAAAGCAAATAATTTGTCAGTACAATAAAAAATGAGCCGTTGAACAGCACGCTTGTTTTGCATCTATTGTTTCTTGTTGTTGCAGCTTTGTACAAAATGCTGCAGAACATTGAACTAGGCAGTGATGATATTAAGTACATCAATTCATCCTATATTTCTAAGAGCTTCCCCATGAGAGCAGATCTGTTTTTTCCTTTGTAATTACAATTTTAGCCCTGTGGGTTCTGTAGTTGCAGCTACTAAAGTTACAGTTCGGGCTTAACCCAGGAAATTGAATATTTTTTATGTAGACATTTGTCTGCGGCGTCTGACCTGAGGGGATATACCCCACAATTAACTGCTGCTGTACTTCAACCCGATCCTTTTCCCTCTTCTGTAGCAGAGTCGTACTCTGTGGCGGACGGTGATGGCAGTATCATCCCATCAGTGGGCCCCGTGCCCCACCAGGCCTCAGGCAGCTCCAGCCCCCGCTCATGCTCCTTGTCGAGAGGATCAGGGCACTCTGTCAGCGCCCTGAAGAAATGGCTCACCAATCCAGTCCGGAAGCTGAACTCTGATGGCAGAGGAGGAGCAGGAAAATTCGAGAAGCCTTTGTACAGGTCAGACAGTAGCCAGCTACCATCGCTCCTTTCCCGCGATGATGCTCAGCCGAGGCCCCTGGACCAGCAAGATAACTACACCATCCTCCCCTCTGGAGACCAAGACATGGTGCGACTGAGTGTTTTCAAATGATAGACATGTGTTTATTCTGAGGAATAGCTTTGTTTATAACGTTATTATGTTTTTTTTATATCACAGGTGTGGAAAGACGGCCTGTTGTGTCCAGCAGCTCCGTCTCCAACAGAACCCACCTATGAAGGACCTGAAGTATCCGACCTGCTGCAAGGCAGAGACACGCAGAGTCTCGTAATGTTTCATTCTATCTTCTGTCTTTTCCATTTATTTTGAAGGAAAAAAATAATATAGTGACGTAGCAGCCACTTTATTAGGTACACATTGCTCGTAGATTTTGGTCCATATTGACGTGATACCACCTTTATGAGGCCAATCTGCCCTTCCAACACATCCAAAAGATGCTCTGTTACTGCAGTAGTATGAAAGTATTCATTGTAGTAATATTCAGTGGTACTTGTTTCGGATGAAACGGTATTACGTTATCAGCTCACCACTTAAGATGACGGGAGTGACGAGAGCACATTTTACTTTCAACACTAGGTTGTTCCCTCCTCTCACAGCTCTTTGATTTCATTATCAAACCCTTTGGTGATACGGGTCTCGTGGGCTCTTGATGAATGATTGGAACACTCAAATATCAAGAGAACTGAATTATGTGTTTCTCCACATCCTGTTCGTCTAGTCACATGTGAAAGGCTTCTTATTTGCATTCATCATTTGAAGTATACTGACGGTGCCAAATCCAAAGAATATATTTACACATTTCGATAGTTTGTGTGCTTGCTAACACACGGACACACGCACATACCTCGTCCGTCTGGTAACCCTACACTGTGCTGAGGAGTCTTTGAAAGGCCCCGGAGAGTCCAATCAATCTGTGGGCTTCACTAGACAGCATCTGGATGCAATCAGGTAACCAAGCAGTCCGTAACAGGCCGAAACAGGGTAGAGTGTACGAATTAGAAGACGTGGCCTAGAGGCAAGGTTACAAACATGTTGGACATCCAAAGACCAGAGAATCAGGTTTCACTGGCTTTGCATCAGAGATCATCAGAATCTTTTAGAGAGCTGAAACAGTTCTCAGGTCAAGTACATTGTTCTTCTGAATACATTTCTCAGTCTAATGGTCCTTTAGGACGTTATTAATCTACTTTTGCTGTTTATTCTTGTCCAGGACAGAGTGAAAAGTGATCCTCATTGTTTCTGAAAGGAACAGTTTGCATAACATGCAATGAGTTAGTTATCCGATGAGTTGCCCCTCTCATGTGTGTATGAAGTTACCGCCTGCGACGCATTATTGCACAGATGTTAGAGCGTCCTCAACCTTCTTGACAAGAAAGCAAATAACTGGAGGTGGACTCATTGTGTGTCGACCTCCTACAACGTTTATTTATAGAAATAAAACGTTTCGCTCTGATATGATATTTAATAGATGCGACGTTTTGTAAAAACCGACGGGTATTTTTTGTGTCATCCTGTTACAAGTTAAAACAAATAGCACTGAAGACATTTCCTCCTTGGCAGGGTTAATAACTATATATCTCGTGGTTTTCAGAGGAGCTAACGGACAGTTGAGAACAGTTAGAGCAACACTTGGCAGTTTAAATAGTTGCTGACTAGCAGTTTAGAGTCGGAGTGGAGACGTAGTTTGACTCGACCTCAGATGGCTTCATAGGCAGCACGTCTGCTGGGTGAGGATGTGAACATTGGCAGAGCCAAAAGTAAGAGCACATTTGACCTAAAAACATACTAAACAGGATTATCAGCCAGTGTACAGAAGGGGAGAACAAAATGTAGAGACTACAGTATGTCAACAGGATTAGAGACAAATTCCCATTAAATCATACTGCTTTTAAGCAAGCAGGGATATTTTCTCTCTCCGCAGTCACTCAACTCCTCTTATATGACAAACTATACAATGTTCACTTATCCATCTGGCTTAATTCTGCTTTTCTAAATTTCCTACCTCCATCACCCTCTTCAGCAGCCACATGCGACATTCAAAAGTACTTATTACTCTCAGGTTACTTGGGATTTGGGGCAGCATGCCGTTCCAAAAGAGGATCAGCAGAATTTCCCTGCTGATGGGTTTCCCAGGACTGTGAGTGAGGACATTCACTGTGCGGCTCCTAATATTTCCACAGATGATGTGCTGGCAGCTCAGACGGGGCTGCCGATGAACCTTAATGGTGTAAATGTGTGTGGTTGATGACCAGCGGTTAGACATTTCAGCAGGGGTTTACTAAAACAGGAGTACAACTATATAGAAATACTGCAAGTCCTGATTTCAAAATCTTGCAAAAAGTGCAAAAATATTGTCAAATTGACTAACTCTGATAAAAGTAATCTGTAAAGCAACCAGTAACTTTAAACATCAAATTCATGTAGTGGAGTAAAAAAGTCCAATATTTCTGTCTTGAGTATGTACTTTGTTTCTTTTCATGAGTGTATGAGTGCATCATTTCCTAACGAGTTGACAGTCTTCTCTTGTATATTATGTTACACTGTGGCTCACCAAAAGCTTCACTTTTTATTTTAGGGCACCAAATCCAGCATCAACTCTCTCCAAGGTGAAGACGTCAGCACTGTGGCCGGTGATGCAGGAAGCCAGTGGTCGGTTGCAGTGGACAGCGAGGAGGAGAGAAACATTGCCTTAGAGAAGAGCATGTAGGTCTTCACCTCTATGTTAAAGAATAAGTTTCTTTAAGCCAAGTTTACGGTCTCGCGGCTGATACTTAACATTCAGCAGGAGAACATGAGTGCGTCATAAAATCCCTCATCTCACAAAATTAGCATATTTCATATTATTAAATTGCTAACATACATTTCAGATTTTTTTCTGTAATTTTTTGACGAGTCTTTAACTTCCTGTTTTAAAATCTCTCTCCCAGATATGTTCTTACAGAGCTTATAGAGACAGAGAGGTTGTATGTAGAAGACCTTGGACTCATCGTGCAGGTGAGTGTCGCTTCACAGCCTCCAATAATCTGCTTTTTGCATTTTTACAAACCTGAGATATTTGAATTAATAATTCTGCATCAACCGCAGAAACTGAAAAACAAGTTTTCATCATTACAATGGAAATGAGCATCTGCTGATGTAATATGTGGTAGGTGTGTCTGTGTTTGTGTTTGTGTGTGCATGAAGGGCTATATGGGGATTATGGCAAACCATGGAGTTCCAGAGGACATGAAGGGGAAGGACAGGATTGTGTTTGGAAACATCCACCAGATCTACGACTGGCATAAGAGGTGAGACATTTGTTTTCTCCAACAAAGCAGTTTGAGGGCATCAACGCTTTGCGGGTCTAGAACAAGTCAGGGGTCGGGATTATCAAATAAAACCTTATGACTTTGATTTAAAAAACAGAGCCAACCAGTCGTTTGGATGATAACGCAGGTTTACCAAGTCAGCATCAACACTTGCAAAGAGATGAAGTCGATAAAGTTGTGACGCTAGATGGGAAAGCGGTGATGCATTAAAACATATTATAGTGTCTCTCTAGTCTGTGGAAAAGCAAACTGGTTCTTGGAAGGTTCAAAGTTATACCAACTCCGAGTCAGCACTCGAACTGGTGCAGTAATAGCACAAGGTTTTATAGGTGGAAAGCGGGTGTAAGAGCCTCTCGTGTTTCATAGTGTTCAGTGTTTGTCATGTCGCCTGTGGCAGTTTGCACTCTGAGTGTGTGTGTGTGTCCTTGGGCTCCTGCCTGAACCTCTCTGCTTCTTCTCACATAGTTATTTCCTGGGTGAGTTGGAGAAATGTGTGGGTGATCCAGACACCTTGGCCCAGCTCTTCATCAAACATGTGAGTCTGTAGTTCAGTGAGTTTGTTACCTTTTCCATCCTTTGTGTGTTTTACGTTTGACTGAAGGTTGCAGCCGCCTCACAGTGCTCTGCACGCCATTCCGATGTGTCTCCATCGTACAGATCTGCAGGTGCAGCTGCAGGGTAAAAGGTGCTGCTGTCAACATTCAGCATTAAAGATGTAACATGGAGATGCTGCTGTGTGTAAAAATGATCCTGAAACGCTGAGCGACTTTGAAAAGTATCCACAGTCACATTGACCTTTTCAAATGTTATCGTTTGGCATTGAGCAGTTACAAAGCAGAGTACATCAGATTAAGATAAAATTAGATCTCTGCAACTTGATGTGAACAAAGTGAAAACAAATCAAACAAGATTTATGAATTAAAAGATGCTGATCTCACTGATCCAATGTTGTAAACAACTCCAATACACACACACACACACACACGCACACACACACACACACACACACACACACACACACACACACACACAAGGCACACACACACACACACACACACACAGAGACACACACACACACACACACACACAGATGGATCATGTGTCACATGAAGCTCTCTCTCTCTCTCTCTCTCTCTCTCTCTCTCTCCTCTCTCTCTCTCTCTCTCTCTCTCTCTCTCTCTCTCTCTCTTCTATTACAGGAGCGTCGACTGCACATGTATGTTATCTACTGTCAGAACAAACCCAAATCAGAGCACATTGTCTCCGAGTACATTGAAACCTACTTTGAGGTGAGGGATTAAAATTTAACTAAACTGCATGATTAGTCTCCTCATTTACCCACAATTCATATTGTCACCTGTCACATGTGTGAATTTGTTACCTTCGTGGGTTTTGGTCCCCTGACAGGATCTCAGGCAGCAGTTGGGTCACAGGCTGCAGCTCAATGACCTGCTTATCAAACCTGTCCAGCGGATCATGAAGTACCAGCTGCTGCTGAAGGTTCACTGTTCAACACAACACTATTATTATTCAGTCATATTATTGCTATTGATTTTACATCATTATCATAACATAACCTCTGGTAAAATCTTGTAATGTAATAATGATAATTTCCTGTTATAACTATATCACTGAATGTTTATTTTGTCTTAAAAATGACTTCACAACCTCTCTGACATCCTCAGGACTTCCTGAAGTACTACAGCAAAGCAGGACAGGATGTTGAGGAGCTGCAGGTATGAGCTCATTCTGAACCTTCTAAATCATGAAACAAATATTTACTTGTGCAACAGAATCATGTTTTGCCTTGCTGAGGTCCGTCCATTCATTGTTGTCCATCAGAGGGCAGTGGAGGTGATGTGTTTTGTGCCTAAACGCTGCAATGATATGATGAATGTGGGGCGCCTCCAAGGTTTTGAGGTGAGTTATATTAAAAAAAACAACCTAAAACAGTTGATTCTGAATGTAATCATGTAAGCGGCAATGTTTGTGATGAACATACTGTTTCAGGGCAAAATCACGGCTCAAGGCAAGCTGCTCCAGCAGGATACCTTCTCTGTGAGCGAGCTGGAAAGCGGCCTCCTGTCCAGAGACAGGGAGAGGCGGGTCTTTCTCTTTGAGCAGTTGGTCATCTTCAGCGAGCCCATTGATAAGAAAAAAGGCTTCTCTTTGCCAGGGTACACTTTTAAAAACAGCATAAAGGTACGTCTATCAGTGTATTTTCATGATGATTCAACTCTTCTTTATTGGTTTACAACACGACGCCTCTGTGTTCTGCAGGTCAGCTGCTTGGGTGTGGAGGAGGACAATGGGGAAGATCCATGCTGTCTAATTCTAACCTCCCGCGGGACAGACAGCAGTGTTACTCGCTTCATCATGCAGGCATCGTCGCCAGAAATACAGCAAGCTTGGCTCAATGATGTGGTCCAAATCTTAGAAACTCAGAGGAACTTCCTTAATGGTACGAGAGCTTAATCTTTGATAATAAAACCACCGATTGAAAGGTATCACATGGTGCGTCTGAATATTTGACCTTCACTCTTGTCCCCTGTAGCCCTTCAGTCCCCAATAGAGTACCAACGCAGGGAGAGCAAGTCCAACAGCCTGGGCAGGAACATGAAGTGTCCAATAGACCTGCGACCTCACTCGTCTGCTTCCATGGACCGACGTCAGCCGTCCTGCCTGCTGTCTTACAACACCTCACTGCCCTCGCTGCATCCGCCCCCCCACAGCCTAGCTGCAAAATCTGTATATCTTTGCTCTCTTGCACTTAAATCATGCATTATCCACACACTTTTGTCTTTTCCTAAACATCCATTGTCTTTGATTTCTCTTCATGTTCAGGCTTCGAACCCTTTTGCCGCGACACATCAAGCAACTCAACCTCCACTTTTGTCCCACCAGCAGTTCAGTTTGTGCCCCGAGGCAACACGCAGCCTCGGGACCTCCAACTGCCTGCCGCTCTGCAACCAGCACAGCATGCAGGTTTGTCAGTCTTGCATTACACGGCAGTATCATATTGTAAAGGGTTGGTCCACTGAAATCAATCTAATGTTTGTAAAAACAAATCAAACGGTGTGAGATTTACCAGGTTCAACACTTCATCATCTTTATTGGTAACTACTCTGTTGAGAGTTTGTTGTGCAAACGGGTTCAGTGGGTTTTCTTTAATGTGGTTCCAATCGGTGGAGCTCTTCTTATCTCTCGGGCAGCAGCCTGATGATAACATGATGATGGGGGGAAATGACACTCTGGTTGTCTTTGTCAAATATCCTGTTGTTGTCTCTGCAAAGATTTACAAACCTTGTGTCATGCAGTCGCAATTTCATGGAAAATTGGCTGACCTGCTGTTGTACATATACGTGTATGTACAGTATATACACGACTGTATACACACTATCCAAACACTACCCAAACTTTTGAACGGTAGTGTATATACACTACCGTTCACACAACCTTCATTGGTGAAGACTTTCGTAAGTCTGATGTGGAAGATGTTGTTTACCTTTTTCAGTTAAGAGGGAAAACATATTTTGTTTGTTTGCTTTTGTCCCCCAGGATGTGACTTCCAGTGTCCAGGCCACCACTTTTAATGACGGAGGGACTTACCCCGCGCATCAACCAAAGGACCTTCATCAGCTCACGGAGAGCGAGCAGTAATGACCTCCGATGACACATGAACTCACTTCACCCGTCTGGAGTTGCACTGCCTCGACTGAATCTTCTGAATGAAGAAGTCATCAAGGCCTCACTGTCTCTCTCTTCAGAAATAGCTTTAGCTTTTAAAATAGCTAAAAAGTAAATTACAAAATCAAAACTATATTCATACTCATGAAAACACATAACATTTACTACAGTAGTGAATAAGTTGATGCCAAGAGCGAATGTTTAAGACACTGAGATGAGATTGTCCTACATCTGAATATCCCTCAACACCACTGAGGTGAAGCTGATCTGCTTGTATCATCATATCGGTTTGTGTTCATTCATGTGTGTTTGTGTGCTCTGCGTCTACATAAACATGGCTGAAGAAAGGTAATACTCTAATGAGATGAAATATGTGAAAGTTGAAAGTAACGTACTGACTTCACATTGAATTTGTATAGATTTCTTACTTTTTCCACTGAAATTCCTCAATGTATATTTTTGTTATTCATATTTTTTCATTCGGGACCAATTCCATTTCATTCCCCCAAATAACTAGGAAACCCTTACACAGTCTACACTCTCTGTCCTTACATGACTTAAATGTATCCTGGATTGCCCTGGGTGACTGCTTCACTCTGGGATCTGAATCCGAACAAGTTTTGCAAACCTTTCATAGTAGCCAATAGCTGTGTTTTCCCTTGGGTGGGCTATTTTAATCCTGCCATTGTTAGAGTGTTATCAGAATCAAACACATTTCTGCTGCAGTATAATCAATCAGAAAAGGGGAACAAAGATGGAACAGAATTGTTCACATGTAACTGTCTCCTTGAAGTAAATGATGTGAGATTATATATCAGTATAACTGGTGTATTGTTGTATGTGGATACGGAGAGAAAAACACTGTTCTGATGTTATTTTTCTAAGAATTTCCAAAATATTTCCGAGCTACTCTGTGCTGCAGTAAAGCTTGTCATTCGTTGCTTTTCCCCATGCTTGTTTGAGTATTGTAAATAAAACTGGGAAAACTACATGATCTCTGCAGGAAATGAATACTACTATGACAGATCCTGAGATTGCTGCAGGTTGTGGAACATAAAACATTTTCTCTGATTGACAGAAATCATGACATTATCTATTGCAGTCAGATTTTTTACATTTAAAATCACATTTGTGATGCTTCGTTGCAAAGTTTGAAACCTACAGATCTGTTTTCATAGGTTCCCTGAAATAGAGCCACAGGCTCCAGTTATCACCATGTAAAGTGCAATAAATCCTGTATTCTTTGCCTCTGTTGTCTTTGTCCAGAAGCAGATGTTTACACTGATGCACGTCAGTTCACATGCAGAAAATCAAGTTTGAGCGGTTTGCAGATCTTGTCTACAAAATGAATAGAGTGGCGTCCTATCTGATCTTTCCACAAATTTGATCTCAGAGCAGCAAACTTGTTAGTGTACAGCACCCTCTAGTGGAGTAGAATAGCAAATGCCCCGAAACGCTGTGTGAAATGTAAAGCTCAGCTTTTCGATAACTTCACATCTGACAGTAAAACATCAGAGACTTTTTCCAACTTTAATTTGCTTATTTGCCTCCCTCATCCCTTTATGAACATTTACTCTTGGCAAGTGTTTAGCATTTATCACAAATCATGTCTATAATGAAGCGAACCAATAGGAAAAAAAAAACATGAATCCAAGACTTGATGCAGGTGACAACTACTTTTTCAAGACAGAAAAAATAATTCAAATAATAATCACATCACAGTAAACATAAAACATAAAGTCCTGTGGGGGAAGATGCCACAGAAAAAAGGTTTAGCACGGAAATTACTGAAGGAAGCAACTAAATTAAGGGGGGAAATTGAATTAGTGCTAGTTTCCATAATACCCATGATGTTTTCTAAGTTATATTTGTGTTTTATAATGCATGTCTTACACTTGTGGAGCTGGACAGGGAGATTTTAAAGGATACTTGACAGTAATGAGGACAGAACCTGTGACTTCCCAATTGAATAAGTCTGATATCCTCATAAAGCATCAGTTTGAATCAAATCTGACTCACAGCCTTTCGGGTGAAGCAGGTGAGTTAAATATCGGTGCTAACACAATAAATAAAACTGTATCATGGCTCAGCTATAGATCTGTTAACAGTTACGAATCCTAACAAATTTCTGGACGTACGACTGCACGAACGAATGTTTCACTGCTGTGGTTAGTTTCTGGCCCCCGTCTACATTTGATGAAATAATTCATAACAGGAAGAAACGTCACACAAAATCATTTTAAAGTTTTCCTCTCGGGATAAAAAAACCAAACAACAAACAGTAAATCTCTGGCACCTCATCATTTATGACCATTACAAACTAATTGGTGAATTTGACTAATTAGTAAACAATAGAGTGGTACATTGGCCCCATCTAAAGGCCATTGTATAAAAGAATAGCATCATAACTTCAGGCATGAATGGATCAGTCTTTGCCCTCAAAGGGTCAGTATAAAAACAGGATCTTCAAGCCTCGTCTCATTGGCTTCGTCCTCGCTCTCAGTTTTTCTCCCACTGTACAGCTCTCGACTCAGTGAGCTTGTTTAGAACCTGCACTGTGATTAGTCCAGCATTTGTTTTCGGCAGCATTTGAAGTCTCTTTACTGGTCATTCACCAGCGTTAACGTGACATGAACGCCGCTCTTCTCTAGATGCTTGCTCGAGAAAGGGCAGCGGAACACAAGACGCTGCTCCCGGATGAGGTAACATCAGGACTGACTCAAGATGGGATGGGACCAAAAGATTCCTCTCCTCAGATGTAACTAATCACTCACACATGACACAATGTTTTCAGTGTAAGGGGGCGATAAAAGCACGGCACATAAGCACCCATGACAGAGCTGAGGTACCTCAGGTGATTGGTTTGGATGTTCTTCAAGTGGCCTTAATAAAAAGATATCTCGGCTGTCCTCAGGATTGTCCCTTTCTGGGAGGCGTCGTGAGTCCTCGGACTCAGATCCCACCATAGTTTGTTCCAAGCTCAGTCTTTTTGGGTAGTGCGAACTGAAGGAGGACCGAGGTGCCACTGATGACAATGAGTTGACTCTGACCGTGTTGATGCTACCTTTTGGGTTTTAACCAAAGCTCGGCCTCTGTGTTCAAACATGACGATGTAAAGGCCAGATAAGATTTGACAAACACAAAGTCAACCGTACCACTGAATTCATCGAGATTATGCTGTGATTTTCAATCAACTGGGTCTTTGTAAACAAGACGACAGGTTTGTTACTACAGCTTTGTTTCTATATTTTCACTCAAGAAGGGAGGCTGAGCTTCTGGGTATTTACTGCGGAGGAGGACTGACAGAATATACATGCTAATGGCACAAAAATAGGTTTATCCTCAAGGGAAGGCGAACAAAAGTGTTTGTCTGAAATCTTATCTGACAGCATTGCTGCAGATGAGAACTTCTTTGGCAACTCAGAACGAGCAGAGGAACCTTCAGGATGAAAAGAAGCTAGTTATGAGTCAAACACTGAAATCTGTTCTTGAAGAAGAGGAGGCCATTTTTCGTGTGCGTGGCATCAGAGGAGGCAGACGGATAGCGAAACTTGGCGTAAGTCTTGTCGCTCTCTGATTGGCTGACCCATGGAAGCTTGATTTTTGTTGCATGATCGACAGTGACGTCATCACAAGACCCCACATGGAGAGTTCCCAGACCATCGATGAAAAACTCTGAAAAAGAAACAAAATATTTCACTGGTTTAAAAACAAAACTTGAGTCAACATCTAAGCAGGTGTGTCTCATATAAGAAGCTACCTCTATTGTTTTTTTGAGTGTAGATGGCAAGGATGGATAAACCCTTTTTTTGGTGTGCCTGTACTCACCCAGGTGAGCTACCCTGGCGAGGCGAGGGTCAAAGCCGACCTGCTGGACTTTATCAGTGCGAGCCAGGAAGAAATTAATAACTCCGTCTGTCACAACACAGTTGGGGAAGCCTTGGATGATGTGATGAAATCCCCTCCTCAAATGTAAACAGTCACCATCCTCCTCCCCGGGTTCAATGGAAATGGTCTGCCTGTAGGTGGCAGTATACCCTGTGGCCTCACGCACCACACCACCCACCTGGACACACACACACACACACACACACACACACACACTGATGTTAGTAATTGGCATCTCAGTAAAAACAACTTGCGCTCACCTGCTAACCACTCACCAGATCCAGAGTGGTCCTCTCTAAAACATCCACAAGCTTCTCCAGCTTGGTGTTGGCTGTGAAGATGAAGTCGTCATCCACCCACAGAACATACTTTGTGGTCACCTGGGAAACTGCCAGGTTACGCCCGGCAAACCAGCCCTATGACACATGACACTGAGCGTGAGATCCAAAGAGCAGCGAACTGGAATGTGCGTCTTGTAAATCTTATCTTTCAGTCAACAGGTGTGTCTTCCCTACCTTTCCAAAAGGCATGATGTAATGTTCAATGTAAGGCCCGGCGATAGTTTGGGGATTCTCACTGTCGTCAGCGATTATTATTGTAACAGTGGGATAGTATCTTCTCACGCTGTCGATGAGATTTTGAAGCTTATCATAACGCAGGAAAGTCTTTGTAGCTATGGTAACCAGAGCGCTGACATTGTACTCTGCAGAGAAGGAGGATCAGATAGTGGTTACGCTCATACTTGTGTTTCACAAACAGTGATCATACCAACATGCCGGTGTACTGCCCTACCTCCTTTGGATCCTGTGTTGTACAGTTTGGGTGTTACACCGTGACGGATCTTGATACTGAAGCTGGATTGGTGCCCCTCTGTCTCAAACTGCACTGTAAGACACAACAAAAACTTCTGTTAATGTATTTTCTCAGTGTAATGAGATCAAACTGTGGTGGATTCACCCTTGTTATGTTTCACAGTCTTTCAAATATTCAATTCCCTGCATTGATTGATATTTCTGCTGAGCTCTTATTATCTATTATCTAACCACCAAAGAAACATCTATTTGCCTTGCACTTTGTCTGTTGACCCTTGGTTAATTATCGCCGTCAAGCAGGTTGTATTTTCGCCGTTGGTTGTTTGCATTTGGCGGCAGATCCATTTAACAAAGAAGGAAATAGTTCTCTCATTGACACTTTGAAGAAAAACACTGATGCACAAAGACCACATCAAAAATTTGTCAGATACATCCTCCCAATGCCTCATCGGTTGGTTGAGTAGTATAATATAAACGTGTTCGTCATTATTATTACAGTGTGGTGAAACACAGCCAATGTAAAGCCACTAAAATTTAAAATATACAAAAACACTTTCTAATATGTACCTGCTCCACAATATGTGCGTGTAACATCAGATAAAGAGGATTTTATCTCAGTTACCTTAATCTGTTATAATGTATTTTGATCAAACCGCCTCAATATTTGGAATGAAAGATAACAAAGTCCATCGCAGACGAGCCATAAGACTTATTGAGACCGTACCTGTGTCCAATGTGTTGGGATGGAACAGCGTGTTTGTGTAGGTGACAAACTGCAGCTGTCGGTTCAGGTTTGGCAGGAGGCTGCTCGACAGCGTCATGTGCATCTCGCCGTCACCTTTGATTTTCACCACGTCTACCTCCGCTGCAATATTCAGCGTCCCCAGCGTGGCACTGATGTTTATCTGCAGCGAGGGAGAAAATAAGTAGGTGAGATGAGACAGCAGATCATTAAAATGTGTAAAATAAAGAGACATACTGAAATACTTACTGAGTAGTGGTCTCTGGGAAGGTCGTGTAAGGCCAGGCCTGAAAATCGGGATTAAAATTTAAAGGCTTAGTTGCTACAGCCATCAAGTTTTATTTAGCCAACTTCCTGTGGGCAGAAATTTAATAAATGAGCACTTTCTAAGGGAACAGCGTTCTGTGGAATGTCCCCCAGGACAGACTTTGGTGTCAAAGCATTTCTATCTGCAGTTTTTTTAACATGTTGCAGAGAAGCATAATTACTTTTCAGACAAATTTCTGATATTACTTGTTTTAAATATATACAGTTTTTTTTAACCTACTTTTTGAAATGCTGAAATGGGTTTGTTCATTTCCGTTCCACAAAGCAGCTCACTTGGTCATTGCATTAATGAATGATCATAATCCGTGTCACGGGAACACTTTGCTACATCTACTTTAACTGTTGTACAGCAATCAAGTTTAAAAGAAATCGTACCTGGGATGATGATCGTTTTCAGAGGGCGTACCTCCAGCCCCTGTGTTGGATACTGTAAGGGATTGTTGGCCTCTGCAATAATGAGTACATCTGCAGATGTTTGTGACCTGATGGGTAAAGTTTGAGTCAGCAGGACGACTATGCACAACGTACACAACTGTTTATACACAAGCATACAAAAGTACAATCCAATAGACACGGGTATAGGACTGAATTGCAGCTATGAACTAGAAGGGGACTCTGTAGAGCTCCGCCAAAGCCCATGTATAAAAATGGCTTTTCATCTGTATATTCAATGAATCTGGCTCGAACGTTAATGGGTTCTTGTTTGGTCCACGCTTCACTCTCCCATAAAGTTTCATGGTAATCGTTCACATTTTTTTCCTGTGTTATCCTGCTGAGAAGGAGCAGAACTCTGTCTCTCAGTTAAACTGAACTGCTCCAAAATGCCC
>CAAKHC010000213.1:41349-54443 GCA_901007825.1 Macroramphosus scolopax
TAGAGTGTAATATCCTCTAATAAACTATGATAAATCTAAATCTATTTAATGAGGCACCACACACACACACACACACACACACACCCACACCCCCCCCCCCACACACACACCTATCAGACAGGGATGAAAAAGAACAGACCTTGTCGCCTTATGAATTTTTAGTGCTTTAAAAATAGCGCTTGTAAAAGTAATGAATTGTCAATAGCATTATGTTCTACCTGTTCTCATTAAAATGATTGCTGTTTTGTTTGGATTAGCCGGTGGTGTAATAATGAATCCTCAGTGGTACCAAACTAATTACTATTTGAGGCAGTTGACAAAACAGCAAAGATAACATGTCAGAGAGACGTCATGCTCTTATTGTGGATGTTTTCAACAAAATGCAGCTCTGTGTGTGTTCAATAACAACTATTAATCCTTCTGGTGATCAGGCTGTATTACTTTATTTCTCTGTGTTACGGCGCTGCTCACCTTTCCTGGAAGCTCTTGTACTCCTTGGCCCTTCTCCTCTTCATCTCCTCCAGTTCAGAGGCCTCGAAGGCAGTGTGCAATGGGTGAGCTGACACCCGGGGGAAGAGCAGTTGGGAGAAGGGCAGGTTCACTCCTCCACTCTCACCCTCACATACACACCCATTACGTGCCAACAAGCTGGGCAAATCATCAGACACATACGTGAGGAAATCAGGGTTTATCTGAAGGCCTGCTGAGCTGAAGAGTTTATATACAGTATAATATCAATTAACAGGGTAAAGAAATGCCTATTTTTAAGTCTTACCTTGCCACACTCTCCCTCACGTGAAAGGGGATGTTGCTTAATCGGCGGTCTGGTTCTTGGAGCCTTTCTTCCAGATGTCTCTCTAAAATAGGTCCTGGATGCTGCCAAACATCTACTGTGGCGTAGGCCCGGGTGGGCCATGAATGGATGAGCGCCAATACCAGCACAGCAGACACCAGGACTGCGAGCAACACCGTCTTCCTGAGGGAGCGCATCCTAAAACCTGAGACGGACAAGTCCAGTAGGGGTTAAAATTGTGAGTTTACATTTTCCAATATGTACATTGAGGTTACTGAAGTGAACTGAACTGGAGTTATTGGCTACCATTGAAACAATCCCATCCTAATATAACTGATACACAAAAACAGAAGTTTTAGCAAAAACTATTCAGCAGAAAATTCAGTAGACCCGAGTTCAATGAAGTACTGATCTTCCAACTTACAATCTTTAATGTTTGAAATCGCAGTAGGCGATCTGAGGGGGGTAGGAGAGGCTGGATGCCTCGCCATCCCCTAGAAACCGAGAGAGCGCTGGGAAGACGGATCGTTTATTTGAATATTTTTTAAGTCTAATCTGACTCGTAAATCGTTAACAGATGGAGGTTTGAATTTATGACCCCAAATGAGCATTCTCTGAAAAAGCAGTAGCCTAGCTGTGCTGCACTGTGCTATACTGTAGCAGGGAGAGAAGGAAAGCAATGGGATCAAATATCTTCCCTGTTAAAAACAAAAACAAAACACCCAATGGCTGTAGTTTAGCATCCTCTAGGCAATTTAATGTGGAATAAAGTAATTTGAAGATTATATTTGGCTGCCTCAGACTTTTAAAACTCTGTATTCATGCCAATTTCTGGAATGCATTCTTGCACATAATAAGCGTTGTGCCTTCTATCCTCAATCTCCTAAAACTATTAAGAACTAATCTCTAAAGGGACTGGTGAATCTCTCAACATACCCATGGGCACGAGCGGATTCTTCTAAGATTGTCTAAAGATAGATAAATCTATGCCTTGAATCATCATCGTGGCTTCAGAGATGTGGAGCTATCCTCAGATGTCCTGTGGTTAAATTAACACCGGAGCCACTTAGTGGTGCAGAGGAAATGGATTCAGGAGCTAGAGATATCGTTCTGTGGAAAGGTTTGAGCATCTACTGTATGGTCAGATCAACAACAACTGGTAAAGTGGTTTCTACAACGACTATAGTTTAACTGTGCTATTCGTGGGCTTTAACCACTTTAAAACGGGACAAAACCCATGTTTCACACAAAGAGACAGTAATATTCATGTGTCAGGGATGTAAACAGAAGCTGCCTTGCGAGTGTGCTGGATTAGCAGAAAAACCTTTCACACCACTTGGCTCCTTCCTATGAGTATTCAGCATTTTAATAGCGAATGAAGCACAGAACTGTTATATCTAAGAGTTGCTTTCTCTTTCTTTCCTCTCGCCAGCCGTCTCCTCTCCTTGTGTTTCATCCGTATATGTGTTATTCCCTTACTTTCTGACTGATAGATATACTGATAACAGATGTTCTCTTACCAGAAAAGTCCCGATACACAATGAGCCTTTTCTTCTACTTTTCAGCTGCCATGATTATGGAATCTATTTCCGTTCTGACTGTTTCAGATACTTCTGGTGTTTATGATTGTGTGACGGAGAAGGCTGGGCATTAGCTCTAAGACAGAATCTAGTTTTTCCGCTGCAACTATAGCAGAGTAATATGAACTGACCAGACACCAAATGTCTGTCTAATACTTTTTGTCTTTCATTCTATTGCTGCAGCACCATCGTCTGACTGACGTTTTAACGCTTTTGGCCTGTAACTCTCGAATTTTATCCAAGAATAGTAAGCAAAGAGGAGTCTATTATAAATGTAACATGTTTATTTGAACTATCAACAGATAATCTTTTTTGTCCACAGCTCGATTCCGCATGACTTTTTCGCAAATGTACAATAGCTCCTTTGTTTTCTCTTAGGCACAGCTCATTGTGGTTACTGCAACTAAACTTGATCAACATATTTCTAAGGAAGTATACCTGACTGCATCTATCCAGTCAGTGAAATGGCGACCTCCGTAGGCACCTGCATCTCCAGAAACCATGTGGAAATTCAGAGGAAATGAGTGAGTACCTTTCCCATCTGCAAATGAGAGAAAATAAGCAAATACAGGGTTAGTAGTTTCCAAAAGGTATGCAATATATAGGACTCATCCTGCTTTTATCAACTACACAAAGCTATTGCATCACATTATTATATTTCTGCATCCATATGGTGCTTCCACAGCTGCTCGCGTGAGTGGCCTTGCCTCCCAGAGGAAATCCTGTAAGGTCTGGGGGGAAACCAATTTGGCATTTTTGTGGTAAGACTGCAAAAATCAATAAAAATCAAGAGCTCCCGTAAAAGCACTTCTTCTTCTTCCTGTTCTGTTATGGACAAAGGCAGTGAATGAACATCACATTGAGAAGCTGCATTTACCAAAGTCAACAGTGTATTTACAGAAGGACTGTTTAAACATCCCCTTACAGTTTGAGCAGACTCAAAAGAAGGTGACATTTGGAGTTTTGTCTATCAGGCAGCTCACATATTATCTCTGAGAAAGAAAAATATTAAAGGCAAGGATTGTTGGATTGCTGGATGGATTGTTCTTCCCTTCCTATAAGAAATGAGCTCTTAAAACTGAAAAGACAATCTCATATCAGACACCGCTACAGATTTTGACTGACAGTCAGCGGACAGATAATATAACTTATAACATCTTTAACAAACACACCGAGGAGTACAAAAAGCATGAAATAACAATATGGCACACACCCACTCTTATGAATGGCATGTCTCTTGATAGGAGTATTTTACTACAGTCAACAATGGTTCAAATGTTTTTGTATAATGGTGATATATATAAAGCCCAGACAGAATTCAAAGAAAAGCTTTACAATAAGAAAAATGAGGAATATGAGTATATGCTATAGCACGTATAACCGTAAATTAATATAAAAAATACTGGTATTAACCAGTCCCACAGTTCCCCATTCAAATGCTGCTGTTTAAATCATAAAGAACTGTCATTGTTTGAATTACCTTAGACCAAACCGGGCTGTTATGGAGGTGAGATATATGAGCTGAGAGTATTTTGATCCATTAGAATCAGTCGGTTTATTCAACTTAAACGGGGGCCTATGAGGGGGAAAGCAGGGCTGGAGGCATGCTAGGGACGCAGCTGAGTCCCTCCCGATGTCCGCTTGATAGATTTGGTGCTTCAGTTGGCTCCATTCAGACTCTGGACTATTGCATCGCAGCATTTGTATCCAGCATCAGCTCATATGTCCTGTCAGGTCAATGCAATTATCTTTTCAGCAATCCAGACCAGCGAATATTAAAGATTGACTGCAGATTTATTACGATCCCTCAGACAGG
Source organism: Macroramphosus scolopax (assembly GCA_901007825.1). Taxonomy (NCBI): domain Eukaryota; kingdom Metazoa; phylum Chordata; class Actinopteri; order Syngnathiformes; family Centriscidae; genus Macroramphosus; species Macroramphosus scolopax. The sequence continues at coordinate 45,539 of CAAKHC010000213.1, forward strand.
CCTATTAGCCTACCTTGTCGTGAAGACTGCAGGGAAAAATAACGCACACAAGGCTTGATGGATCTTTACATGCTGAATCACATTTCCCATTCAAAATGGCTTATTACTGCTGTTTTACAACAATCATTTTGACTAAATAAACATAGACATCTCTCTCATATTTCAGTTTGGTCCGGTAGACAAACGCTCATCCAGATTTGAAACTGATACCGTCACACAAAAAAAAAATGACGCGTTCAAGACAGCAAAGGGCCAAATCATATTTAAATGGAAATAAAAGAGAAGAGACCTCACCTCAAGTCAAACAAGCACTGTAGGATGTTTCCCGGAGATCGCTCCTCATAATGAATGTGCTCCTCAGTGATCGTGTAAATGGATGTAAAGAGGGAGCAGCCGTTCAGGCGGTGGACGGGCGCTCCCCTGCAGCGGCAGCAGCAGCGGCAGCAGCAGCAGCTCACCGCACTTCACATAGCGCACAGGCCAATCAACGGACCGCAGTGGAGATCCAACCCGACCTGGAAAACAGCATACATAGGATTTTTTCTTAATGATAACTCTAAGATAGTGCGCGTGTGTGATTGTTGTGGGTTTGGGTTTGTTTTCACTCTCGGTATGTGGTTCGTCTTCTTGCTGTAATGTGTTGGCATGTGTGATTTAGAGAAAGATTCCATGAGAGTTTTGTTACCATTTCCATATATATCTTTTCAAATACATTATACACTTTTATAATGAAGAAATGCCAAACCTAAAATTCACTTTTGTTGTAATCCAGCGATCACCAAATTAAGAAGTGTATAATGATGGCTAAACATGTGAACCTCGTAAACAGTAACTTATGCACCTAATAAGATGAGGTAAAATTTGGTCCAAAATTGGCCTGTGACGAGCCACAGGGGTCTGACCCAGCAGTGTGGTCAATTACCACACCCCAGAATGAAAACAACGTTGACTGGCACAAAATTAGCCAATGATGGACCGGCCCCTCACACTGACCAATCCGCTGTTGTTACGTCACGATGGTTTCTTGCTGTTACCTACATGCAGACGACAATAACCAGCTGGACAAGAAATAAACGTCGGTCAAATGTTTTATTGCTGTTGTGATTGGTATTAATAATTCAGTTTTCATGAAATACATTACACTGATTACATCCAGTGAAAGTAACTAACTTCAGCTAATTTAAATTATTCTTTACTTACTTATAGTTACTTATAGTTTGTATCTCAACTATATTGAGATACAAAAAATAAAAGTTAAGTAAAAATCCACTGAAGACTATCACTGTCATTACGTGTTAAAGTTAGGAACATGCTAGTACCATTGTATAATTTCCACATTTGAATTTATTTTGTTCATTAGCCTACTGTCACTTTTCTGAACATAAAAATGATTTTGGTTAAGAATAAAACTTAGTACTGCTCAGTTTTATAAGGCAAATAAATTAAAAAGTGCAGTTATTCAATGTATGATTGAATGTATAATCACACATTTGCACTCTAGAAATACACGAAGTCTTTCAAAACTCGGGATTTATGTATATTTTAGCTGAATATATTCGTCTTGGTTGCTCTACAGCCGCTGTCCGTGTCTGATGTTCAATAAAGAAAAAAAAGAAGGGGGGAGGGGGAGCGAGTCAATCATGGCTGCTTCCCTGACACTTTGGCTAAAAAGATTGTACGTTTTCTTTGTTATATGTCCCCTCTGTGTCTCAGCCTTCTTGAATTTGGAAGAGTTAAATGAGATGAAATATGGGATCCAAATTCTGTCGGACCCCGTCATCTTGGGGCAGGTAAGTGGAGGTGTTTGTCGAAGCTAATAGATAGCTTGCTAGCTAGAGAGCAGGCTAAGTTACGTTAGCTAAGTTTACTGTTGGCGTTATTTTAACACGATTAACGCAAAATAAAGAGTGACCTGCCTGTGGTAAGGGGCCCGTTTCTAAACGGTAAATGTTCCTTTACTTGCAATTTACATGAGGAAGCGTTTATACTTCTTTCCCAATGACCTAACTACGCAGCAGCCACCTTTGACAGCTGTCATAACACAACTTCTTCACTTCTTCTTAACCTCCTAGACAAACAGCAATCAGTGAGTTACAATAGTAAAGCTAGGTGGATAGCAAGCTTTAGGAGCTGTGCCAAGCCATTGTGTAAACTGTCATCCTGCAGTTTTATTCAGACAGTTTTTCTCCTTCAGACCAAGACAGAGGAGGTTATGACGGTGTCCAACAAGTACAAGCAGCTGTATGAGTGTCGGCTTCCAGCCCAGGCTATCCGCTTCCACCAGGACCCTGCTTCTGAACCCGACTCACAAGGGTACACTGGGCCGGACATTCCAGACCTCCTCAGTCCAATGCACACTGCCCCGTGTCTAGTGAAGGTTGGTCCACAGCTGCATATAAATGCTATTAACACCTAGAGACAGTTTCTGAGGTGTTTAGAAACTGATAGCAGGGCCAGTGTTGCGTGGAAGTCTGTTTCCCTTTGATATATAGGTTCACCCTTAATCTGTACTTCCCTTATCTACAACCCCGATAAATAACTGTCTGTGCTGCTTAATGTTTCCTACCCTAACCCCAACCAGTTATATCAACGACACCTAACTCCAACTCCAGAGCCTAACAGGAGGGGTGCAGTACTTTATAGGGGAACAGAATTCCACATAACACTTTCTCTGACCCTCTTATGCTACATCATTTAGTTGTAGTACAAAAATTCTATAGCTTTATTTACTTTAACCAGGGCCAACGTGTCCTCCAACCACTACAACCATATAAAGCGGTTGTGCAATATCAACCACTGTTACTCATTTACCTACTGTTTTCTGCCACTGTTTAGTTATATAAACATCTTAATGTCAAACTGTCTCCCATGTGACTGCATGGAAAGTAACAGAAACCTTTCATCCAAAATGTAAACAGATATATTATACCCCTGCCAGATTTATGTCTTTGACATCTTCATCCTGTTGTGCTTTCATGAAACCATCATGACATCAAGAAGAGATTCTTGCAACTGGGGTCATGTTTACAGAATGTTTTCAATCATTGAAGGAACTGGAAGGCCGTCCATCGTTTTGACTGATCAGAACACTCAGGCAATCTACTGTTAACAGCTTTGCCCTTGGTACAGATGGAGCGCAGGCTGCCGGATTTCCTCCAGCAGAAACGATCTTGAAGGATCGGGAAATCCCAAGCTCAGACACTTGCCCACTTCTGATCACTTCTTTGTGTGAAATTGTCCCAGACTTTAGAATTCTGGCTGACATGGCACTGCTAACATTAATACCACTCTCCAGTGTGTTAGCGGAGTGCCTTCAAAAATTAAATATAATTAATAAATACGTATTCCGAATTAAATGCTAATGAATATGTAATTCCTCTTTATTATCTAAAAATAAATTGGTGAGTAATAGGAGGTCAAGTTTTTTTTTCCCCTAACAGTAGGTCTTATCTATTCTCTCACCTCAGCACAGCAGTCAATGACATTGTCAGTTTGACAATCTAACAAGCAGTTAGTATTAGTATTCCACCAAATATTAGTATTTGGTGGAATTAGAGAAGTGCTTAAATTAAAGGGAAATTACATCAATATTAAAATATATACTGCTTATTTTTACAGACAAAAGACTGGTGGACATATGAGTTCTGTCATGGTCAGCATATCAGACAGTACCACCTTGAAGGTAAGAGTTTCCCTCTGTGTTTTAAATCTACTTTTAGAGACGGTTGCTCTGACAGCAGCTATTGACAGATGTCTTCTCCTTCCCGCAGACACAGAAATCAAAGGGGATATTCTCTTCCTCGGTTATTATGAGTCTGAATTTGATTGGAGCAACGAAACAGCGAAGGTAAAGCCGCCTCAGGTTGGTTGCATTTGTTCACCATATTTTTTGGAGGGTGTCAGTTTTCATTAAAATTCATCCCAGACATGTTTTAATTCCCTTTTAATGCTTCTGTTTACTTTTCAGGCCTCCAAACAGCACAGACTGAAGCGCTACCACAGTCAGACGTATGTAAATGGCTCCAAGTGTGACCTAAATGGAAATCCTAGAGAGACTGAAGTCCGGGTGAGACATTTGAATATATTTGTATTCTTTTCAGCCTTTATGGCCTGGTTCGTTTTTCTTGTTTTGTTTAAGATATGAATTCCTTGAAACTTTGCATGTTGTACCAAATGGTGATCCTAGAGCACGCCTAGAATGAACTCTGCTCTTTCCAGTTTGTGTGTGAAGACGGCTCGGGTGACTATATTGCCCGAGTGGATGAACCCCAGTCATGCCGCTATGTGCTGACAATTCACACTAGTCGCACTTGCCAGCATCCCCTCCTGCGTCCACCATCCACTGCCAAGCCTCAGGGTATTGTGTGCCAGCCAGCACTAAGTGCCCAACAGTATATGGATTACGTCAAAGCTCAAGTCTGTGAGTTATGGAGAAAGGAAGGTCATAGTAAAGCCGCATTGAGAGAGCTCTTTGCTTCCACAATTATTTCTTCTTTAAGTAGGGCATTGGAGCTTCACTTTAGTAAAGGAGTATCAATAAAAGTATAAAACAATGATGATATCTGATAGTCATTTTTACTTGATTGTCTAAATTCAGAATCTAAATAAAGTTATATTATAGACTCTTTCATTCTCTGTCTGTTCTCAGCGGACACGAAGCGTAAAGTAGAGCAGATCTCAGAGGAGCTTCGGAGTCTTGATGAGATGTTGTCTGGTAATGAAGTAACAGATGAAGCTGTGGAAGTAACAGCAGATGAGACATCGCCTGTGCCCAGCGATGACCCAGACCAGTCTGAAAGAAAAGGTGCACTTTTATGCATTAAGGAGAAAATTATATTCAAAGTGTTGCTCAATACACTAGATGTTATTTGCATATTTGCATCATTCCAAGAAAACTGAAACTTTCTTGTGTGTGTGCTTTTGTCTTGAAACAGGTGTTGCTGATGTAGCTGAAGATGCTGGGTCGGAAGAGGCAGAAGATTCTCACTTCTGGGAGGGAGTTACAAAACCAGGCAGTTCAAAAACAGCAGCTTCCCAACAGGAGAATGAGGTATGGAATATGTTTAAGGGTAATTTGATCTTATTTAAGTATGGTATTCATGCATTCTATTAAAATCTGTAAAACGCAAAATACACTTTTCAGTTTGCATTGTATGACATATAGTTCTAATTAAAGTATATTTTTTAAATGAGGAGAGATGATTCTTCTCAGGTCAGAACCCAGCCACTAGAGGGTGTAGTTTGAACTGTCTATTCCCTTTTCTGACTCTACCCTCCCTCCCTCCCTCCCTCCCTCCCTCTCACAGGCAGTGGAGGATGGCTATAACTCACCTACAGACAATGAAGTCATTGATGACAATGATGAAGGTATTCCATTTTTACTGTCGTATTTCCTCCCATGCACACTCGCAAAAATAAGATTAACTTTTTACAGTGCAGTTCATTTAATGTCTTTAGAGAGCCTCTAACAAGATTAATACAACCAGTATTTTATTTTACTGCAGTTCCCTTTCCTGATTTGCAAAGTAAATAAGTGATGCTCCATTTTGAACTTATCTCGCCACATGAATCTCTTTTAGTTGAAAAATTCAACTTTAAAATCATCACTGACCCGGCAGACCTAATGAAATTTGTTCAGCATCTCAAGGAGAGTAACAGAAAGGTCAGTGCTTGCTGAGAATATTTCACGACTTGCCTGGACACCAGTCAAAGTGTATGTGTGTGTGTGCATCCTGATTCAATGCGGCATTTGTTTCTTATTTAGAAATCACAAAACCAAGCCAGTGGTCAAATGGAGAAACAAACGAGCGATGGGGTAACAGTGAAGCACATTGAGGAAGAGGAAGATGAAGATGAGAGTCTGCTCCAAGAGTTTGAGGATGAGATGGCTGACCTCTCTCTGCCAACTGATAAGACTGAAGAGATAAAGGAGCAAATTCAAAAGGAGTTTGACAACATCATAAATGAGGTAACAGGCAACTTTAACACAAAAATTGATGAACATCCCAGATGGTGTTTGAGACACCCGACATGCCGTCATATCTGCAGTATAATCTTGACGTGGCTCAATTGTCTCTTGTGCTGTAGGCGCAGCAGGAATTGGAGACAGAGGGGCTCAAAGGGGAGTTTGATCGCACTCAGGCAACACAGACACTGGAGACTACGCTAGATAAGCTACTTGACCATTTGGAGGAGAAAGACGTCGAGGACCCAGAGCAGCAAACAGCAGGAGCTCAAAGGGCCAGCGACTCAACCAGGGGCAGCCCCAGCTTGGCTCCAAAGCAGCCAGGTAACCGGACAAACTGCCCATCTGTTGTTATGTGCACTTCTGTGCCCACCTCCATCATCTTCGTATTTTCATCTTCATCCATACATACAGTTGTAACATTTTCCATCCCAGCATAGACACACACATGGATTTCATGCAAAAAAGCCATTGAATCCACTGAAAGCTGCTGTTAGGTTGACATTTGACTTTCTGTGGTTGTTTACTGGTATTTCCTCTGCTGCCATTGATGTATCTGTGGGTTTATTTATATTCAGTATTTGAAACCTAAATTGAAGAAATCAATCACAGTGATTGAAATAGTGCAAACAATGTTTAGTCGTTTGATTTCTTGGCTTTCACCTCCTTCATCCTCTGGCCTTGCTGATCGGTTTTGAGGTGAATTGTGTTGTTTGTCCCTCTTTTGTCTCGTCACCCCAGACCAAGCAGCTGACGACCATGTTAAGATCAAAATTACTAAGTATAAGACGGGCAGCAGCCCTGATGGGGAGGTCAAAGTGCAGGAGATGGGCGAAGGAGATCCCCAGTGGAAGCACATAAAGGACGTGGTTAAAGAACAGCTAGAGAAAGCAGGACTGAAGGCCGAAGGTATGAAGGGGAGTGCCCAAAACACTTACGGCCTTTTTTTTCTCTCTTCTATCTCTTATCTTGAGCATAAAGTATTGTGCTTCTCCTATCATCTTTGTCAAACAGCATTAAATTTTTAGATTTGTGTGCACTGTGCAGAAATTGTTTAGAAAAACAGCGATGGGACGAAGAGTTCAAACTGGGCGAAATATTTTAGAGAACCACACAGGTTTAACCATTTTAAACACACTTAATATCAGGATGATGGTTAATGCATTTGGTCATTAACAAAATTAATATAATTTTTTAATTCCAAATTTAAAATTATAATTGCAAATAAAGACTTTTCAGCAGTGACCTGAAGGTTTACCCAAAGACAATTGGAAATGAATGGTGTGTCATCCATGTGTGTTCTTTCTTTGTCATCCACTCTTGTGTTTGTACCATTCTTCATTCTAAATATTTGTTACTTTAACAAGTTGGACAATTTTCTTGTTTTGAGCCAAGCATGTATTTAATTGAAAAGCCACATCTCCGGGTTTTGTTGTTTTTAGGTAAAATAGAGGTGAAGATTTTGACACGTAAGAATGCAGAGGAGGCAGGTGATCAGTGGCTGACGGAAGAAGATACAAAGTCCTTCAGGGAGCTCCTTATAAACCTCCTGGTAAAATGAGCAGGGATTTTACAGGGATCTTTATGTATGTGGGCCTGTATGAGATTAGTTGTTGTCAAACTGAATTCCCTTTAAAACAAAGTGTAAGTGTTTGTTGAATATTTATAATTTCTTTTCTTAAATTGTTTCTTCTAATATAATAGAACAAAAATGTTAAATGTACTTCATCAGATGGCACATTGATGCATTAAGATATAGCTATAAATGGGAACTGCGTGACTGTAGAATGGTAGTCTGAGATATGGGTAAAGCTAATAACCAAACCAGGTTACTATGAGTGTTACGCAGTCTTACGTTACTTTGCCTTGACCGTTCTCACATGGGAAAAACATACACTCTTAAATCATTATCTGAATGGCAACTGCCTTGAGTGTACTATAGCTTTTGAATTTGTCTGGAAAAAAAATGTAAATGTCAGTCAAACAAGCATGTGGTGTTGATCTTAATACTCCTTTGTTTACACTCACAGACTGGAGGAACAGAAGAAGTGTACAAGGAGCAAAAGAGGCAACAGGAGTTGGAGAACAATTACAGGTTTGTGTGGGGAGAGTCCCAGGAGGAGTCCCAGTCATCCAGCACCTCTGACTCAGAAGATGTGGACATATGAGCTCATTCAGTGCACCTTTTGTGACGGTGTACTCTTGATGAGAACAGCAGGGAGGGGGACTCTGAAGTGCAGCTGCAAATTCTAAAAAAGAGCCCACATGATGCAGTTATGCTATTAAACCTGGCAGATGATATCACCTCACCTGTTTGCACATCCAGAAAGTTTCTGTGTGTATTGAATAGGCAAGTAAGTCTCTTGAGTGGGCGCTATTTATGTTGCACGTAAAAATCACTGTCAGCTGTATATGTGCAGTTGAATAAGTTATTAATTTTCCCCTTTTGATGGGATTCCGCTTTCATAGATGGCTGGAAAAGCCAAGTGACGTACAACATAAAATTTCTTTAGAAAAATTTCATTGCGTTTTCTGAATATTTGCATCTAGTTCTAAGGCTGTCAGCTGTACACTGAGTGTCCATAGTTTTAATTACTACTTTGCCATCTATATTGCCTGTGACAGAAGTCCTCACCTCTGTGTCACACGGCTGGGGGTAATGTGCATGCCATAACAAACTGGATGGGTGCTTGCACAGCTCGTTTCATTTACTGTGTACGGACAAATTCCAGTGTGTCTGGATGTTAAAAACAAGGAGAAAATACTTGAGGGTTCAAATTTTAGTTCCTGTCTAACTGAAGCCTTTTGACAATTTGAGTTTGGTTATTAAACCATCAATTAACACAACTGTAGCTTACAGAACAAATGCTGGGGCACTATATAATTTGGGAAAAAGGTACTCTAAATTAAGTCATAAGTGTAGATTGATTTTTTTCCAGT
>CAAKHC010000223.1:308-14232 GCA_901007825.1 Macroramphosus scolopax
GAGCCAGGATAGAGGCGTCCAGAGGGCGGTGCCAGGTGGAAGGTGTCAGGACGGAGGTGTCAGGAGGGGGTCTGAGGATGGAGGAGCCAGGACGGAGGTGTCAGGAGGGGGTCTGAGGATGGAGGAGCCAGGACGGAGGTGTCAGGAGGGGGTCTGAGGATGGAGGAGCCAGGACGGAGGTGAAGCGGATGAGATGAAAGTCCTCTCTAATGCCACACAGGTTTACTCACTGAGCAGCTGATGTCACTGACTTGTTCACTCTGAAGAGTTTTATCATTAAATCTTCTGAAAGCAGAAACAGAGAAGCAGTTTGAATAAACGTACGTCATCATGAAGTGAACAGACAGAGATGTTGTATGTTGGAGTGTAAACAGAGTGTGTGGGAGTGTGTGTGTGTGTGTGTAACAGTGTGAGTGTGTGTGTGTTAGTCTCTCTCCCCGAGGCGTTGCGTGGCCGTGCTGCTGTGAGGACGAAATCTTTTATCTTGGCTGACATCCCAATCAATCAGCACGACAGTGATTGAGACCCTGGGAGCCCATACACGCACACACACACACACACACGTACATATGGAGCTCTTAACCCTTTCCTATCAGCCCTTTGTTTAACCGCAGCTTCTTTCTTCAGGCAGGAGGAAGGTGTTTGTCTATTGTCTGGACAAACACACACAGACAATCTCACACACACACACCTATACACATCTTGAGGAGAGTTTGGATGAAATCAGCCATCAGGTTTATTAGAAACTGTCCTTCAGATGAACATTATCATAATCTGATGTAAAACAACAACATGGATGGAAGGAAAGAAAAATGTTCAGAAATACAAGTGATTCAATTGAAATTGTAAAATAAATCTCTTCACTTGTATTGAAGGATGAAGTTGATTTAATTCTTTAATTTAAAACAGTCTTCGATCACCAGCATGAGATGCAGTGCTGCAAGTGGCCACCAGATGGCTGTAAAGAGTCCTAATTCTCTTCAAATGAACTCCAAACATTTAAACCTCAGGGGAAAAAAAAACAGAAAGTTCCTTCCAGAAGTTACAAAGAATCATGTTGACATTTGTTATAGCTACTTAACATGGGAAGATGAGGACCTGGTTTCAGGTTCCGGACGAGGACGTGGTTTTAGGTCTTGGACGAGGACCTGTTATGGTCCAACTGAAGGCAGCAACATGAGGAGGAACACAAGTCAGGTGAACACGATAACACCAACGAGGACAAACAGGAAAACAAACAGAGACGACCAAACGGCAGACACGTTTCACGGAGATGGAACTGATCCGACAATCAGAGTCCAAAGATGAACAGTCTGGATTTCTTTCCTTCCCAACAATCCGTCTCCGTTCCTCCCAACAACGCCAGCTATTTCATGCACTATTAGTCCCGGAGGCATCATCATCATCATCATTATCTCAGGCGTGGCGGGTCGACGTCACGCCGGCCATTCATCAACCACAACAGGCTTCATTAAGCACCTGGCACCTGCTACCTCGGGGACCAATTAGAACACAGGAACATTGTGACCGGATGTCGTTCTGCAGGGCCTGAGCCAATCAACAACCAGCTTTGATCACGCTGGCAGCTCATTAACCATTTTATTCATCAAGGATGAAAGGAAATATTGTTACCGGTATATAATTGTAATTATACATAATTCTATGCAGCTCCTAGTCTCCACTGGAGTCAAACCTGCAGCTCCGGGTCCAACTCGACAGTTACAGACTGTTACAAGTGAAGTTCTGATTATTTGCATACAGTTGATTTATTATCAGACTGGTTTATTGATGACATGTTTTAATCTGTGTATTTCACATATTTGCATTATTTACGAACAGTTTAAGTTTCATTAGCAGGACGATGTCGTTAAAAGTCCAGAGTGACACTTGTGTAACAGGTCAAAGGACAGGAAGTCAATACATATAAATATTGTTATTTTTACTTTCCCTCCCTCCTCAGCAGCCGGAAATGATTTGCCCGCTCATGTAGAGCCGTGTCAGAGTGAGGCGGAGCAGGCAATTCATCACCGTGTACTGCCTGCCTGTCACTGGTCCTCCATGTTTCTTTCTGTTTCGGGTGGCTGCTCGCCTGCTGTCAGAGTTCCTCGCCATCCTCCTCGTTTGCCTCCAGCGAGGACGTCCTCTTCTGACAGCTCCCTGTGGATGCCGAGAGGAAAGTGGGTGAGGAAGAAGGGGGAGCTGGGAACCAGTTATCCCAGAATGCAGTAGGTGGTCTTTAAATCAGCCCATGTGACCTTTGACCTCAGCAGTCTATGCACAGGCAGTAGTTTTGAATCCATCGAGACGAAGGACGAAGAGAAAACTGTCTCACTGTCCTGAATATTAACGTCGTCCCTTTAAGGACTCGATCGCATGAAATATCAATATAAACAAATGACATCGATAAACACTGAGTGACCATAAAAAACTTTATTATTGTTGGAGGGGACAACGACATGCTCAACCACATTAAAATATAAAAACATATTGCACCGCTACTCCGCAAACGTTCTTCATCTCTGCACCGCTGACTCCTCCTCTTCGTAACGCTTCAGAGACAAATAGAAGCATGCTGCAGGAGTCGAGTTAAGCAAGCTGAACGCACTCAAACATCCCTGCGTGGTCAGTCAGAGGCGTCTGTCTGACTGCGTGGTCATGGAGCACACAGGGACACGACGGTAAAGATAACGACAGAAGTCGTCAGATGTTATTCGTCCTCACAAACTAAACAAATCTGGATTTTGTGTCTCATCAACAGTCGATTGGGTCAAGAAGTCCTCAACACAAACAAACTGCAGCGCCCTCCGGTGGAGGAGCGACCGCTTTGTTTATCAACATGAAAGTTTGAGTCGAACACTGCGACTCGATTGGATTGTTTACGAATCCGAAACACAACAAAGATTCATGAAGATGATGAAGATGAACCAGCCCAGTTTCTGTCCCTGTGTGCTCCCAAACTTCTCCTCTTCCTCTTCTGACCATCGAATGTTTTAGTTTCTGTCACACTGACTGACGTGAGTCTGTTATATCATCAAAGTCTGTGAATCAAAACGTTGCAGTTTGACGCCACTGAAGACAAGCATGGTTCGAACTCTCTGATTGGCCGAAGCGTTCGGCAGTTATCCCCGACAAGGTCGACAGGTCAACTGACTATCAGTTGAAACACCCGTTAACACACATCAGCAGCGCCGCCCAGACACAAGCAGCACAAAGGCGGAGATGAAATGGACATATGAGCGCTGGATCTTCATCCCACGGAGATGAAGATTCTGCCTGTCAGCAGAGGTTTGATTGGTGCAGGCAGAGATACAAACAACATGTAAACAGTTCATCTGAAGCTCGTCATTACGACCAGTGAAACTCAGCATAGACAAAAGTTCAGTTCAGGTTCAACTTCCTGTTTGGAAAGACGGCGTTCAGGAAGCGTTCGGCGAGGAGACGTGAGCGGACGATGTCAGAGGGGAAAGTGATCCTCCTCAAAATCCACGAAAAAAAAAAAGAGTCTGAAACACGTTTGTTGTAAAATACACAGAAGGAATAAAGAACGTGATCAATTTAACCTTTGACCTCCGACCCAACCCGAAGCTGGTCAAATGTGTCGTCCTGCTGCCGAGACATCGTCTTCATCAGACGTCCAACAGACAAGTAGATAACATACACACACACACACACACACACACACTCACCCACGTGCACACACACACACACACACACACACTAACACACACACAGATATGAAATAAAAGTGTCGCAGCCTTCAGCCGTTCGGGGCTAAAAATAAAAAGGTGGTGGTCTGACATGTTTGTGTAAAACAGCCAGTTGGACTGAGCGTGCTCAGTTCGGATCAGTTTGGATTTTGGAGGTCTGTGCAGGTCAGGGAGACCCCAAATACTATGTGTCTATTTCCTGATGTGCAAGTGAACAACAGCTGGACTAACCGAGGGCAGAGAGACGACCTGCGTTACCGTTCAACATCTTTTGATCTGCAGGATTTCATTCGTTTCAAACTGTTTATTTCTCTTCGGCTTGGAGCTGATAGAATCTGAGACTTTCTCTGAGCTAATGAAACACGCCTTCACATGATCAATGACACAAGACATAAAGACACAAGAACCTTCAGAGACTCTTCAAACGACGCCTGTAGTCCATGTTCAGGGAACACTTCTCCCCTGTAGGGTCGGATCATCAGGGACGAGAGCAGAATGGGACTCGGCCCTGTCTTGGATGAGAACGCAGGAGGACAAACACGTCTTGATATTTGAGGAACAAGCGAACAGGCAGGTCAAAGGGTAAAAAAGTCGCACGACAATTTTATGTGTATTCATTCTAAGATATTGTGACCACTGATATTTTATTTTCAGCCCCGAGCGAGAAGAAAAGGATCCTGATGACCCCGTAATAACTCATAGGGACGTGCAGAGGCGGAAAGAAGAACGAGTGTGACGTCCGTCTCTGAACCTTCACATCTTTGTTTTGCTTTGAACCTCAAACTCTGATTAAACATGAGATGATGTTTTCTTCCAAACATGCAGCTTCTTTTATGCCTCAAAGACATCTGAACGTCCTGTTCCCACTGTTGACTTCCTGTTGCTACGTCTTCTTGCTGGTTGGTTTGTCATGTTTCGTGGAGGTCGACACGGCGCTGGCGGCAGATGTCTTCTGGGGTTCGGACCTGTGGCTCCGCAGCTCCGGTACTGCGGGGGAGACGATGTTTGTGCTGAGGGCAGGGCGAGCGGCTGCTGCACCAGGCGGCTGTGAAGAAGCAGGTGAGGTATTGGTCTCCCTACCTGCTGACCCTGATGCCGGTCCCAGGACGTCTTTGCAGGTCTGCGGTGCCGGGGCCGTTGAAGACCTGGCTGGCCTCTGCGGGTCGGTCGGTGTGGATACACTCTTGGGGACGCTTTGGGTCGTGACAATTTTGCCTGGGAAAGTGAGTGGGACAGGTGGGGGGGCTTCTAGGACGCCGCTAGAGGGTTTCAGGTCCTTGGAGCTTTTGTCCACAAGTTTCAAGGGGACCAGAACGGTCGTAGCTACTGCTGCAAGATGGGACGCCACTTTGTCTGTCCCACTTTCAGGAGTCGGAACCGGAGAACTTGAGCTGGAGTTGGAGCTAGACGTGGACGAGGGTGAAGCTGCAGCGGCGGCGCAGAGTCTACGGTTGTCAGCCTCTTTCTTCTCCTTGGGGATTCCTGGGGAGGAGCAGGAAGAGCGTGGCGTCTGGCGGCCGTCTGTGGATCTGCAGTCCGTTGTACCTGTGCTGCTTCCGCTGTCCGGTGTGGTGATTGTGGAAGAGGGGGTGGAGCTTCTGGGTCTGTCCTGGGTTTGGACCTCTGCCCTGGCCTCTGATGAGCAAGCCCCTCCCCCAGGGCTCTTTGAGTCTGGCGGAGGAAGCGGCTTGAGGAATGTGTCCTTGCTGACTGAGATGAATGCACTGCCTGGCGTGGAAAAGGAAACGGGGCCCTGAGTGGGTTTGGTGGTTCTGCTCCACTCCAGAACTTTGCTCTCTTGTCTTACTTCTTCTACTGAAGACAGCGAGCTCCCATCTTTTACTCCGGAAGAGGAAGTGCTGTGGCTGGGCCTCAGCTCGGTGAGGGGGGGCAGCGTGTGCGAGGGAGTGGGCCGGCCCGTGTGGCTGAATGTGGCGTGGGGGGTACAGGGCGAGAGGCAGAGCGACGGAAGCGTGCCGCCGGGGCCTGTTCTGATTGTGGTAGGCCGCATCAGCGGAGGAGGGGCGAAGGTCGTCCCCCTGCGTCCGTCCTGGCTGTCCTCAGAGCCTTCGTCTGTCTCGTCCTCCGATGAATCGACCTCATGAATGGCGTCCTGCTTCTGCAGAGATTCCCTCCGTTCGGCTCTGTCCTGTCGGATGGCGGACAGTTTGTCCTTCAGCTTGCTTTTCCCCGGGGCCAGGCCGAGCGAGCCGGACACGCTGCTGAGGGCGCCATCCCCTTCCTGACGTCCTAACTTCCTGGATGATGAGGAGTGTTTGTGTAGACTGCCCTTCTCTACCACCCGTCCCGCTGAGGACAGCAGCCCCTCGCTGGCGGACTCCTGAAGGTCGGCGAGGAATAAAACACAGAATCTCTCATTAAGATAAATTCTTACAACATAAAGCAGAATCTGTGAACTGTGTCGTACCTGCAGACTCTGTAAACCCGGCTCCCTCTGCAGAATCTCCTTCTTGAACTCCGAGTGCGAGATGTCCAGACTGTGTTTACGAGACGCCACGGACGCCCCCACCGCCATCTTCTTCTCCCCCGATGAGGCCATTCCTGAGGGGGATGAAGGTGAGGTGGACAGGGAGGCGGCCAGCTTCTCAGCTGACTGAACCCTCTTGAGGAGCGGAGAGCGAGGAGGCTCGGCGCTCTTAGGCCTGGATATCTGCCTCACCAAAGGAGGAGAGGAGTGGAGTTTCACGGGGAACGACTGACCCACTGCCGACTGTCCCAGAGCGTGGTTGGGCAGCGGCGAAGGGGAGCGCTGCGGCGAGCTGCTCTGAGGGGTGGGAGAGGGCGTGCGGGCCAGAGGAGAGAGCGGGATGTTGCCGGCAGATTTGCGCCGAGGAGAGCGGTACTGGCGCTGGAGTTTGGGAGCGAGGCCGTGCAGCGAGCTGGGCCTGATGTGTCCAGAGCTGGCGGGGGAGTTGGGGACGCTGGAGCTGGGCGAGCTGCTCTGAGACGAGTTTCCACCAACTGGGAGGAGAAGACCAGAAGAATAACAGAAAGATCATCTTAATGTAGAGTTTACGACGTGACATCACAACTAGTGATGTGGAAACAGAACGGTTGAGCTGGTACATGTGCAGCGTAGTATGACTGTAGTTTACATGTATCAAACACAAGAACAACTACGGTATTTATCACAGGTCAGTCAAGAACTCCTGATAAAACAATCTTTCACCTGAGTGGGCGGAGTCTGGGGTGGACCTGTAGCCTTGGGTTGGACTCCGTGGCGACAGGTTGTGTGTTGGCGAGCCGGGGCCGCTCTCACCAGAGGAGAGGGAGCGGTTGAGAGAGGAGAGACTGCGGCTGGTGTGGAGGAGAGACGCCTGCTTGGTGATCTTCCTGAACAGAGACGTCCTCTTCTTACTGAGACCAGAGAGAGAGAACATACACGAGTCAGGACACACGAGTCAGGACACACGAGTGAGGACTGCACATGTGAAGACACCCACACCCACCTGTCCTGTCCCTCTTTGTTCTTGGTCTTCTTGTTGCGTCTCGCCATTTTGGACTTTTGGCCAGTCTTTCGGGCGGGGCCGACCTTGATGGACGTGTTCTCAAACGGCGTGGCAGAGATGGACACTTTGGGGCCACTCTGAAAGACGACAGACAAGTCCGCGATCTTTAGATTTGAATTCTGTTTGGTCGCAGAGGTTTTATGTTTCGTTTATGGAGTCTGAAGTTTCAGAAGTACGTGAAATACAATCGTTCTTATTCGTCTTCACACTAAATGTTCGCGTTCTTACCTTCAGGATCAGCTCCACCACCTCCGTGTGAACAAGACCGTGAACCAGCTCGCCGTTCACCTGAGTGATCAGGTCACCCTCCCTCAGCCCCGCCTCGTGGGCCGGACCCCCCTCCTCCACATGCTGAGAGAGAGAGAGAAAAGAAAGATTGTCACCAAGCGGTAAAGAGAACACACACACACACACACTCATATGCATACACACTCACCCAGACCATGTGATGCACCGTGTAGATGTCCGAGTCTCCCATGTACACTCGGATGGCTCTCAGGGTGAAGCCGTACTTCTTGCCCGCCCTGTGGATGATGATGGCGGGCTTGACGCTGGTGACGGCGGGGGAGAGGTCCCGGCTCGGGGAGGAGTCCCGTGACGATGGATTGGACGACAGTGAGTGAGGAGACATCGGGCTGGCCAATGGAGAGGCTCCGTGGTGATCTGCGGACAAACAGACGCGTTGGTTGCTGAAGTAGAATCAGACCTTTTGTGTCATGACGTCTGTGAACCGTCTGAGCAAAGGTTTACGGGTTCAGTCGATCCTAAAACATTTGATAAATCAGAACAAAGAAAAATGAAAGTTGAGTTTGTTAGTGAAAGAAGCTCCATCGGTTTACATATTTCAAATTTCCGTGGTGGAACAATCGTCACATAGAACTCCTGTAAGAACATCTGATTTTACAGTTTCTGCTTGATAAACTTTAATAAAAGTTGTTTTTCATTTAATTAAAAGACAGTTATGAGTTTGAGTCTCACCTGCAGGGATCATCAGTGAGAGGGTCGTAGCAGAGGCAGATTTGATGACCTTGTTGAGCGGTCGGGAGCTCGGGGTCGCCACGTGTTTGTCTGCGTCTCCAGACAGCAGCCGGTGACGAGCCCTGCGAGCTGCCAGGTCGCTGATGGCCTTCGGTGTGGACGGTGAGTCGTTATCTGCTTTAGCCGTTACGCTTGTGGGACCGTTACCGCGCTCGCACACGTCGCCTGAACTGCCCGCTGAGTGGATAAGGAACGAGAGGAACAGCATATCTTAGTTTCAGCTGCGAATGTCAGATCGTAAGCTAACAAGTCAGAGGTGCTGATTATTTACACGTTCTAAATTGAATCAATTAAGTATTGATAGTACGAGACGCCTCGGTGGAGTTGAAGAAGCTGTAAACAAACTTAAGCTGAGAAACATTTGTCATCAGTTTCATCCTGAACATCGCCCTCCCTCAGTACTGACGTGTCAGCGTGGCTTTGCTCAGCTGGCAGGAAATGGAGTTCGGTATGGTGGGAGACTCATCCAGCTTCAGCTCCCTCTCCACCGGGAGCTCCGGGATGGCGAGTGGCAGCTCATCACCACGTGATAAACTCCTCACAGCACTCAGTCCAAGCAGGCTGGGACTCCTACGACTGCCCGGTGCACCTGAGAGAGAAAACAAACGCAGGTCGGGTCAGGACCATCGTGACCCGTGTGACCCGTGTGACCAGTCCGTTTCAAAGGAAACAGCCACCTTGTCACCTCTGAATGATTCGACACTTCAGTTTGGGACGTCAGTCAACATAAAGTTGTAATGTGTGTTTGATGAGAGGCTGAAGTGGCTGCAGATAATCTGACCACCTTGTTCTTACCTTGACCTCCCTCCTCCTCCGATGAGATGGCGAAGCGGGGCATCTCAATGATGGCTGAGCAGCAACGTCTGCGGACAGTCAGAGGCGGACTGGAGTCGCTCTCCGTGTGGGACGACTCAGAAACTGACAGACGCTTCCGCAGACTGCAGAGGGGAAGGACATGTGTGAGATTGTGTGTGTGTATGTGTGTGTGAGAGATTGTGAGTGTGCTTGTGTGTGTGTGTGTGTGTGTGTGTGTGTGTGTGTGTGTGTGTGTGTGTGTGTGTGTGTGTGTGTGTGTGTGTGAGAGTCTGTTCCTGACTCAGAGTCCAGAGGTTAGGGTTCTGTCAAGGAGCAGAACTTACATCTCGGGGGATCCCACCAACCAGGACCGATCTCTGGACTTGAGTCCGCTGAGGCTGTCGACGCGGTCGCCTCCCTCCTCGCTGAGGCTGCGCTTGGTAGGAGGCGGAGTCCTCTTCTCCTCGTGTAGCGACAAACGCTCCATACTGCTGTACACCTGCAAACGAACCACGAGTGAAATCTAAAGTAACCATTTATTGGTTTTTTTACTAATCAACATCCAACCCCATCGAGGAGGCGGGGCTTAAGGCATTTACTGCAAGCAGCCACCAGGGTGATGCAGATCCTTTGGCTTCACTCTCATGCAGTGCATCTTTAATTCACTCTACCTTGCTGAAGCGAGGTGAGCAGGAGGAGAACTGTCGTATCTCCACGTGTTCTTCGTCGTTGGTGTCGTCCTCCTCCTCTGAGTCCACGTGGTGGTAGCGGTCGGAACGGGCTGAGCGCACAGACAGACAGACAGAAACAGTGATGAACGTGTGAAAGAGAGGGACGGACAATCTGACGAAGCCGACAGAGACGCACTATCAAAGTAGCTGGTGTCGTCCTCGGACTCCAGCTGGGGGATGAACTCGGCCTTCTGCCTCAGCAGGCTGTTCCAGTCGAGCTCGGTGAAGAACGCGTGATGCTTCACCTCGAAGGCACTTCCTGTGGTGAGGACAGAGGGACGGAGAGACAGAGGGATGAAGGGACAGTGGGAGAAAAGGAGAGACAGAGATGAAGATGGAGAGAGGAAGGAGGGAGAGACAGAGGGAGAGATAGAGGTAGGAAGGAGGGAGAGACAGAGGGAGAGATGGTGGCAGGAAGGAGGGAGGAAGGAAGGAGAGGAGACAAATGAAGAACATTAGCAGCAACTAAACCTGTCGGGTATGTGAATGTCTGAGTGTTAATGAAGACAGAGTGTGTCTATGAGTGTGTGTGTGTGTGTGTGTGTGTGTGTGTGTGTGTCTATGAGTGTGGTGTGTGTGTTTCTGTATGTGTGTCTATGAGTGTGAGTGTGTGTGTTTCTGTAACAGTGTGTATGTGTGTGTGTGTGTGTGTGTGTGTGTGTGTGTGTGGGTGTGTTACCTGTGCCCAGTCTCTCCAGAGGGTTCTGTCTCAGCAGTTTGGAGATGAGGTCCTGAGCCTCCTGCGGCAGAGCTTCTTCTTCCTCCGGCCAGATGATCTCATCTACAAACACACAGACATGATGTGGTTTGTTTCCTGCTGACCTGCACCTTTAAATGTAGCAGCTGATGCTATCTGCTACCTTCTGCAAGCTTGGTGGTATTATGACCATTCCTTAGCATGCTCGGTAGCTAGTTAGCTGTAATAAAAATGATGATTTCACTCACCGCTGATGACCTGACCAAACAGTTCCTCTGGTGTGTCTCCAAAGAACGGAGCGCAGCCAACCAGAAACTCGTAGAGGATGACTCCCATCGCCCACCAGTCCACCGGCTTCCCGTAGCCCTGACGGAGAATCACCTCTGGGGCGATGTACTCCGGAGTACCACACACCTGGAGAGCCATCAGGGAAACACGGAGTCTATAACGGCCGTTCACTCAAACAGAACATCTCTCAAGACTGACGGCATTCATCAACAACAACTACAAACAGATTAAAACGTGTTGTCGTTCAGACACAGAAATGTTGTAAATGTAACATAACCGTCCTCAGAAAGATGCTAATTAAACCCCAGTGAGCAGTGACTCCCAGATGCAGCCCCCTGGTTGGCCCTACAGGTGCTGCAGCTCAACCGCCAGGTCATATAAGTACATACGTAAACAATTAAATTTGACAAGACCATAAAATCTTCATGCTTGAACATTTCATGTTGATATTAGTGGGTTTACAGATTGTGACGGGTCTACAGAACAGTTCTGTTCATGATACATTAAATGTGGAAATACTTTGAGTTGAGATTAAAGCTTCACAGAAGATCTACAGATGATAAACTCTGAAGGATTCTGAGGTCTAGATGAATTAAAGTCAAGCAGCAAGTGAACACTAAGGATTGAATATCATCCAGATTTTGTTACCTGTTTGTCCAGGAACTCTCGTGTGTCCTTCTCAATGTGTCCTTCATACAAGTTTGTCGTCAGACTCATCAAACCGATTTTAGACAGACCGAAGTCCGTCAGCTTGATGTGTCCCAGGGACGTGATGAGGAGACTGCGGGGGGAAAGTTGAAAAGCTTTTAGTGAACACGCAGACAAACACGTCTCAGGAACATTTCCCCAGAAACAACAGCTGGAAGATCTTTCACACACATTCTGTGTGACACTCAAATGATGTTAAAATAATACAAGACAAATACACATATTTACACATATACTGAATGTGTGTATCTGTATACATGTGTGAATTACTTGTCAGGTTTGAGGTCTCTGTGTACGATGCCGTAGTTGTGAAGGTACTCCAATGCGAGGACGGTCTCTGCGAAGTACATACGAGCCATGTCGACCGGCAGGGCTCCGATATTCTTTAGCAGCGTGGCGCAGTCTCCGCCTGAACAGGACACACTCCGTAAGAGATGACATAACGCTTCCACCTCCATTAAAGTACCAAGACAATCTCTTACCCTCCACATACTCCATCACCATGCACAGGTGTCGTCTGGTCTCGAAAGAACAGAACATGGAGACTACGAAGGGGTTTTCGGCGAACGTCAGGATGTCTCTTTCCACGAAGGCCTGCTGGATCTGGTTTCTCAGGATCAGGTTCTGCTTGTTGATCTTCTTCATGGCGAATCGCTGACGTGTCTCTTTGTGACGCACCAGAAACACGGCGCTGCGCAGGAAGAGCAACATATTCATTCGAGCGATTGATCACAATGGGCCGGCATTGCTCAGGAGGTAGAGTGGCCGTCCGGTAATTGGAAGGTTACCGGTTTCTGTTAGCATCATGCTAAGTGTTAATGCTAACTTTCTGTTAGCTTCATGCTAAATGAGGATGAATGGTGTCCCATCTGAACTACCACATTTATATGTGATACATTTCAAACATGATATTTTATGTTGTCGTACCCGTACGCTCCGTTGCTGATGAGCTTGATGTTCTCAAAGTCTTCCTCTCGAGGGGTTAATGTTTTGGTCTGCGGTGGCGCCGCGGGGCTGGTCGTCACCTGACTCTTGAACACACAAAACAAAGTCATGAAGATGAGGAAGTATGATTCCACGCTGTGACTTATTAGTTGCTTCAACTTTCACCCTTTAATTATCAAAATAAATAATCATTTTTAAATGATTGATTATCCATTAACGATTATTTGTGGGTCCTCACATCCACAGAGTCGTCCGTCTCAGGGGTTTCTGAGTTCCCGCTGTCATAGCTGCTCAGCTGGGCCATTTCTGCAGAGAGACCGAGGTCAGTCAATGTTTCACACATGTGGTCAATGTGGGCTGGTTAAATGGAATTATATATAAAAGGGTAGGATGGTTTTACCCTCCAGGGGGTCCCTGGTGAGGCCCAGCTGGCTGATGATGTATCGAGGGATGTCGGACTTGATACCTTGACCTTCCTTGGCATGGCCCTCTGCTGCCTCCAACAAGTGGTAGAACTCCTCAGGATCAAACTCCTGCAGAGGACGGAAGTGGAGGAAGAAGATAGTCAGAGAGTGAAGATGGGGAAAACATCTCCAAGCCGGTCAGGGTAATTTAGTCATAAATACTGAGTACTCATGCAATGATACAGTGATAAATGGTGTATAAGCTTCAGCTGCATGTGATTACTCAGACACACTGACGTGAGCAACAGACACAACAAGGACGACTCAGATTGAAGCTGATTAAAACAAGAAAACTGAACTACAACTGTTCTGAATCCAATTTCTTTCAAAATTTGCCAAAATAAACATTTCTTTTCCATGTGCCTGGATGAGGTAAAAAATAAAAAATATGTCACTGTGCTCATGGATGTTTTTCTGTGACAACGTTCAGTCAAGTTCCTTGTTTTCTTACCAGACACTCCAGCAGGCGTGCGGGCCGGGCGATGATGATCATTAACTTCTTGACAAGTTGCGTGACGAAGGTAACCTCCACACTCTCGGAGCGCTCGTGAGCCTGGACAAACAACACACAGAACCGAGGTTTACAAATCAAACATGACCACATGTAAAAGCACAGTGGGAATTATTTTAATAACATTTAAATCATTTGTCATCCTGACTTGTAAAATGAGAATGTTTTAGTTTGTCCTTCACAAAGACAGACGAGCATTCAGAGGACAAATGGACCGAGAGTCCTTCCTGACAGCTAAGAGGTAATCTAAATCATGCCGGCCGCCGCCTCGCCTCCTGAAATCCACCGTGAAATGTCTGTCAGTGTGGAGACGGAGCAATTTACCCAGAAATCCACTGGAACTGACGGGAAACACATCGGGAGCGAACACTGATCCCCGGAAAGAAATGAGGTGGAAGGAAAGTGTGTGTCTGTGTGTGTGTCCATGTGTTGAAGCTGTATCAATTATAAACTACCATCATTGTGTGTGTGTGTGTGTGTGTGTGTGTGTCTCTGTGTGTGTTTGTGTGG